>CM040924.1:13794051-13989051 GCA_023029165.1 Gobiocypris rarus | reverse complement strand
TCAGGACAAATTTAAAAGCACCGCTACAACACAGTTTAAAATAAAAGTCCCCGCGTTCTGTGTTTTGTTTTTTACAAAAAATGTTTTCAAAAATAAGTAAGGAAATATTATACGAAGTTAAATATAGATAGGCTAAATGTGGCCTTTGTTTGATACATTTGAATGTTTTATTACTTTACTGAGATCCTGTAATATTTGTCCACCAGAGTGCGCTGTTGTCTTAAAATGTGCATTGATTGCTAGCCTTGTTATTTAGTTCTGCAAGCTTGCCACTTAGATTTGCTCGAAGAACAAGAAAAAGTATTTGTGTTTAAATAGAAATTAAAATAAGTGTTATTTAACACTGAGAACACTCCGAACTTTTTTTTTCTTTTTTTTTTTACAGTTTACAAGTGACTTTAAAGGGATAGTACACCCAAAAATCTAAATTATGTCATCGTGCACGTACACAAAAGTTCTTGCAAATATGTATGGATTTCTTTCGTCAGCTGAACACAAAAAAAGATATTGTGAAGAATATGTAATCAAACAGTTGATGAGCCCCACTGACTTTCTGTAGTATGGAAAAAAATATCTTCAAAATACTATTCAGCAGAAGAAAGAAACTCATACAGATTTGGAACAACTTGAGGGAGAGTAAATTATGACATTTTTGGGTGAACTATCCCTTTAAACATTACTCTAGTGTTTTTTTATTTATTTTTATGTAAAGAGCATGTGATAATATTTAAAACTATATTAATATTAAAGAGTCATCCTTATTTTTATTTATTTAGGTTATGATATAAAAAACTGCACTACACTACTATACTGTACATCATTTATCTTAGTGTTATTTGTGTTAATATAACCTATTAATAAAATAAAACTTGTTTTTTTTCCCTGTCCGTTTGCAGTAGGCTATATTAGTATAGGCCTACCTTTTATTTATTAGGCTGTCGGTTTAAACATAACATGCTGTTCATTGTTTATTATTTGTGTAAATATATTAATTTAGAAGTATTATTTGTGTTAATAAATTTAAACATGGTTATTTCTTTCTGTCCGTCTGCTGTTGATAGTGGCCTTTTATTCACACAAGCTATCTTTTAGACCTAATTGCGGGACCTAATGGATGTGAGCCACCGGCGAGCTAAATGCATTACAATACGGCGTTTCCGTCTCTTTTGTGCTCTGGGAGATCCCCACGGGCACCGCTAAACACCCATAGCACAGAAGCCGCTCCTGAAACGCCCAGGGGCCCCCGCCAACATACAATGACACTTGTTTGCACTGTGCAACAGGCGGAGAAGCTAAAAGTCTGAGTTCGGGCACGGCACTGCGCATGCGCCGCTTGGCGGGTAGCAGCTACCCCCTGGATGAAGGAGGGTTGTCAGTGGGTCACTCTCAGTCTATCAATGCCAATTCCTCACTGTGCACTGCTGTCCTGCTTGAGATATTGACAGCTACGAGCAGTTGAGTGCTCGCTTAAATATTAATGAGCTGGACCGTCCCAAACTTTAGACTACTGAAACTCGCATGATATGGATTAATGTGGAAAAACTTCCTTGACTGGTAGGTTTAAAAAAAAAAAAATCGTGAGAACACATTGAAGAATCGAGCGTATGGATTACAAGTGAAGTCAGTGTTGGTTGCTCCGTATCTCAGGGGAAGACATTTGAGAAGTGGAGACATGAAGATCCGGGATTGATGCAAAGTTTGCCTGAAGTCCTGGAGGTTTCTCACAGAAATATGGGATATTCTCAATTTGTAGTTTATGTGCACAAAAACCCATCGGTTATGGCTTTTATGCGTTTTCATACGTGTCGTCTTTACATTGAATCCGAAACAAAGCTACTGGAAGTCTTGTGACGGCTGGGGTAAACAGTGGATACTTGTCTGGAGCCGTTCTGCTGGATCTATTGAATTAACCTCGGAATTTCTCTGCCCAATGACATTTCCAAAGTTGTTAGTTGGGCTCCTTTTCGCAGCGTCGCCTCCTTTTATTAGTTTCATTTGCCGAGTCATTAACTTAAGTGGTCTAGACCAAAACCTGAAGTTTTTTCGTTGCACAGGTTTGTGACAGGATGCGGGGATGCACGGGATTCCCGATGGCCGTCACGGTGGTATTGACACTTTTGATCATCATTAACGTGAAGGCGAGTGGAGAGTATTGTCACGGCTGGCATGACTCTCAGGGCGCTTGGCGAGACGGCTTCCAGTGCCCGGAGCGCTTCGACAGCGCCGAGGCCATCATCTGCTGCGGGAAGTGCGAGCTCAGGTACTGCTGCTCCAGCTCAGAGGCTCGGCTGGACCAGGGCACGTGTGATAATGATAAGCAGACACAAGACACCAACAATGGGAACAAGGACGACAAAAATTCTGGAGCAGGTAACGTTAAGCTGACATCTGCATTGTTTTCTGGTAGAGTAACTTCCTCTGTCTGAAACAAATTAGGCAATTACTGTGTAATCGAATTGTAGCTTACCCCAGCTAAGTTTAAATGGTTTAATTCAATAGCTTTCAGAGCAGCAGCAGTGTGTAACGTATATCGACTCACTTAAATCTGCGTTGTGTCCCTCAGGCGTTTTGTGAGTAAAAGCTCCACTATATGAGAAAGTTAGTTGGGTTGAGTTTCGTGTTCAAATGAGGTTAAAAACGCTTAAGGTTAATGTTGTTTGGCTGTTTATCTCCAAGAATCCATCTAAGCAGGGCTGGGGTTGGGAACTTATTTAGAGCAGGCTCCATTATTTCCGAGCGAATGAGCGAACAGGCCATTTTAGTGAATCACATTTGAATCAGTTCAAACGGTTACTGAATTAATCGGACTCGAGTCGTTAATTTCGTCATTTCCGACTCGAAATTAACCATGCTACTATGTGAGTGTAGTTAAAGATACACATTATTTGTTTTGTTGCAATAAGTAGCATTTTATATATTTATACAAAATAATTAAATTAAATCAATGTATTAATTAATTGAGTTTTTTTAAATACATTGGTGGCATACCAGGTATTGGATTGTTAAGAAATTAATGTTTAATTTATTTCTAATTATTTATAGCTGTCTTGTTGAAATCTTAAATTATAAAATTTAGTAATAGACTGTTGAGGACTGTAAATGTTCTGTTAACAGTTTCTTCCTTAAAGTACCGAAAGAATCGTGGATAAATTCTAAGTTCTTGCCCCTAATGGTTAAATGACATTGCTGTCCAGGTTTTGACAGCTGCAGTTAAATTGACATCCAAATTGGCACCTAACCGTCCACTCACTCACAAATGGTAACTTGTACTGCGCGAAGTTATAAATAGGCCTAGCTAGCTGAAGTTTGTCCTCCTAGCAGAGTAACGCACGCCTGCCGTCATGAAATGGTGCGCGCGATCTCCAGTCGTCCGGTTCCCCACGAGGATCAAGTTCAGACTTGACCGGATCCCCAGTGTGATGTGCTGACAGCCTCGTTCATAGAGTCTCGCCAGACTCGCCAGTGCATTATTCTTCCGCTTGTGTGCAAGCTTAAAAACTTCGAATTAAAACTGGAGTCCCCGAAGTTCCACTCAGATGAACTAAAAATAAATTCTTACTTATTGGGGACACCGGGGCTAGTTGTCACACAATTTTTTCACGCTTCATTTTATTACCAAACCATTGTTTTGGCTAACAAACATTTAAATACATTGGTACAATTAAATAACATTAAAAAAATTTTTTTGAGAACATTGTCCTGTTCAACACAATCACAATAAATAGGCCTAAATTGATGCAAAAAAGTAGGACTTTAAAGGAGTAGTTCACTTCAGAATTAAAATGTCCTGATCATTTACTCACCCTCACGTCATCCAAGATATTCATGTCTTTCTTTCTTCAGTCGAAAATAAATTAAAGAAATTAAGGAGTTTTTGAGGAAAACATTCCAGGATTTTTCTCCATATAAGTGGACTTATGGGGTGCAACGGTTTGAAGGTCCAATTTCCAGTTTCAATTGAGTTTCAAAGGGCTCTACACGATCCCAGCCGAGGACTAATCTTATCTAGTGAAACGATCTGTCATTTTCTTCAAAAAATTTTTATTAAATTTTTTCGCCCTTCTGCATTACCTCCGCCTAAGTTGTCACACATGACCTTTCCAACGTGATTACGTTATACGTTGCGCATCGCAGAGCAGTGCAAGACAAACATTTGTGGTTAAAAAGAATAATTTAAAAAAAAAATTTTTTTTAGAAAATGTCCGATTGTTTAGCTAGATAAGACCCTTATTCCTCGGCTGGGATTGTGTAGAGCCCTTTGAAGCTCTATTAAAACTGCAATTTGGACCTTCAACCTGTTGTACCAAATTGAAGTCCACTATTTCCTCAAAAACCTTAATTTCGTTACGACTGAAGAAAGAAAGACATGCACATCTTGGATGACGTGGGGGTGAGTAAATTATCAGGAAATTTAAGTTCTGAAGAAATGAACTAATCCTTTAACAACCATCTAAAACCCAACAGACAAAAACAACAGCGAAACAGACTTTACATTAGAAATAGAGAGGTTTTAGTCACTTCTAATGATGCATATCTGAAAAGCAAGAGGAAATGGTGGTCTGCTGTGAAGTTTGACAGAGCTTGTCTGGCTTGAAGTTGAAGGCTTGGCTCCATTTGGACAATAATGCAACAGGTGTGAATTCATGTTAAGGGGGCCCAAACCTTTTAAGGACATGAGAGGAGCCTTGCTGTTGTCCTGTATCGGTTCGGCAGTGAACTTCACTGATACGTTGGCTGGATCCACTAATAACATTCTTGATTTGACTACAACAAGCCTACATAGTTGTTTCTTTCTTTTGATTTAATATGTTAGTTTGAATGGATGTGCTTATCTCAATGGTACAAAGAATAAAGACAAATATATTTTACACGTTTCAGCAAAACTATTGAAAAAGCCTGGCTTGACTGTGTCGCCGTCCATCTCTTTAGACACCTTTTTACCACTAACACACTTTGAATTATAACAGGAAAATGCGTAATGTCACTCAGGAACAATAAATCTATGGAAATAACCTGTAGTAACAGATTCTCTATTGTTTTTCCACCCACATTTGTGTGTAACTGTGAATAGTGAGTTAAAAAAGGGGGTTTAACTGCCAAAAAGCAGTGATTTTCAAAACATGCACGCAAACTCAAAGCTTGCCAAAAAATCAGGTCATTTACTGAAAAATTCCACTGTTATAGTAATAACTACCAAAGCACAAAAGAGCTCCTGTAAAAATGACTCCCCTGTCATTTTTTTTTGCACAGCAATCATGTCTTTGATTCAACAATGTAATAAATTGTTAAACAATGGCTGTATTTTTAGGTTATGGCTCTATAAGTGGAGTCTGTTTTGCTCCTATAATAAAATCAAAAGCCAGTTTGCATGCTATTATATATTATTTAATTCAACTCAATTACAGAGGGTGAGAGATCCTAAGCAAATGCAACAAAATGAACTCTAAACGCTTCCCCCAGGTGATCAGACATCTAATTAAGCTATAAAGGTCACTTTTAATGCAGAGCTACCTTTTCAAAAAGCATGCACATGGTCAGGCAGCAAGGGCAGAGAGGTCACCGCTGGTTGCAGGAGATTAGAGCAGATCAAAACTGTCTTAATAAGTGTTAATGAGGGGCCCCGGACCCCTGGGGACAAGTCACTGGTGCAACATCTCGTCTTTCAGTTTTGCTTCTCTCCAAATCCCTTCATCTCACATGGGCCAGCAGGTTACCCATCTGTGAGCGGGGTGGAAACTGTGATTTAAAGATACGCATGCATGAAATATTGTGACACATCAACAAGGTTCAGCAATGCTTTTGGCTTTAAACTTGCTTATTGTTATTTGTAGGTGTAAAAGTTACATGGAGCTCAGTCACACTACTGATACCCTAGCCTTCCTTATGGCAGTGGAAGTACAATTGCTTTGGATGCATAGTGGAATTCAAAACGGATATGGGCTTTCTAAAGAGACGGATAAACATTGCTCAAGGGCTATGCACAAACAAAACTCCTCCAATGCGCTACCATCCAGCACTTTTCACTATTTTTGTCATTTGGGAGGCCTGATACTATAACATTACATTTTCTAGTATCAATGGCAGTGAATACATCTGGATGACCTAAATACATTATAAAGGTTGTATTACAAGCACACATTTAAAAATAAAATCTTGCATCTTGCTTTCTTTTAGATTTTTGACTGATCAATGGTAAAAATGGGCACAAAATTCCCAAAGGTTCTAAGGCAGGGTGCTGAGCCATATTTGGATTGGTTCTTTTGACTTGGATCAGTAAACATCCTAGTCATTCAAAAATGCGACTACTGGTCGCAAATGTGATAAAAATACAATCATTTTAAATCTATACAAGCTTTTTTTATGAGTATACCATTTTATCTGATATTGTCTACGCAAGCCATTTTGACTTTTATTCATTCCCAGGATATGAAATCAACAATTAAATTTTCACTAGTTCAAATGCCAATTTTTGATATCAGGAATTGAATTTCTGTAACAATGGCAATTTTTGATCAACAATGACGTCATCACTTGCATAAATATGGATTATTGATAACAAGAATTAAATTCCAGCTCAAAACTATAATTCTTGATATCTGTAATTGTATTTTCACTAGTGAAATGTCACCTTATAGGCTGCCATTCAAATTCAACTGTTAATATCAAGAATTTATTTCTTACTAGTTGAAATTCTAATTTTACTTATTATAAATACAAATCTTACTAGTAAATATCATAATTTTTCATATATATTATCAATAATTACTTACTAGTTTACTTACTTTCTTTTCACAAGGCCCCTAGATGAAATTTTTGATATCTGTAAATGTATTTCAACATGTTACATTTGTTCTTTCTGATATCTAAAAATGTATTTCTGATATCAATAAATAATTAATTTCAGATATGTAAAAAATGATATCTTTCTTACTAGTAACAATCACATTCATGGTATCAGAAATAAACACTTTGTCACTAGTATCAATTAAATTGTTAATATCACGAACAGACATTTGCACTATAATCGCGTAATTATTGATCGTAAAATTGTAATTTCAACTAGTAAGAAATCAATTCTTGATATCATCAATTGAATTTGAATGGCAGTCTATGGTGACTTTTAACTAGTGAATATACAATGACAGATATCGAAAGCACTTTATTTTACAGTCCTGTTTCCCATGTACTATGTACTTATTATAGTAATTGCAATAACTGGGTAATAACTAGGTACTTAACTTGAACCTCTCCCTAAACCTAACCCTTAACTCATGTAGTTACCTTGTATTATTCAGTACTTTCTCAGGGAAGTACACTGTAAGTACACGTAGTGTAAAATAAAGTGCAACCCAGATATCAAGAATTATAGTTTTTACTAGTGGAAATGTAATTCCTGATATCAAAAATTGCCATTGTTATTAGTGTAACGGAGGCCAGTTAGTAGTTGCTATGCGCTTAAACCTCACTCCTCTGATCTCAAGAGACGCTCTAGTGACTGACGCCTGGGGTTGCAGCCTTTAGCCTCCTTGTTAGAACCTCCGACTCTCATGACAGCGGACCAGGGTTCAAGTCTCGCTTAGAGCGGTAAGTCCGAACAGGAGGGGATACAATAGTAGAAATCTAATTCCTGATAACAAGATTTAGTATTTTAACTAGTGGAAATTTTATTGTTGATATCAAAAATTCATATCCAGGAAATGAATCAAAGTGTTATGTCTTAAAAGTCTTATGAACAGGTTTTTTTTTAATCAGTCAGTCAGAAAGATTCCCAAGTGTTGCTCACTGCAGAGTCATTTTTCACTCGTTCTATTTCAAATGAAAAGTGAACCGTTGTTGTGAGGTATACTTTAGTTTTGTGTTATACTTAAATCGGTGAGTTTATTGATAATAATGTGTAAATAAATATTGCCTACAAAAGTTTTGTTGTATAAATTACTATTGCTATTTTTAATGTGAGGTGTCATAATTGTCCTGCTTCTGCTCTGCAGTACCCATCTACGTGCCCTTCTTGATCGTCGGCTCGGTCTTCGTGGCATTCGTGCTGGTGGGCTCCGTTGTTGCTGTGTGCTGTTGCCGCTGTCTACGACCCAAACAGGAGCCTACGTCAGGTGGCGGCTCAGGAGGGGGGTCCAGCAGCGCACGTGTCCTCGAGACGATTCCAATGATGGCCAGCACGGGAACGTCACGAGGCTCGTCCTCCCGTCAATCAAGCACGGCCACCTCCTCCAGCTCTTCGGCTCCTCCTGCGCCCCGTCCTGCACCCGCCCCCCTGCTACGCGCCCAGGCCTCGTGCTGCCTGCCGCCAGACGCCAGCGTGTACGTGAACATGCCCACCAACTTCTCAGTGCTGAACTGCCAGCAGGCCACTCAAATTCTTCCTCACCAAGGCCAGTACCTGCATCCTCAGTACATCAGTTTCGCCCACCCCGTTTCTCCGGCTCCAGCCTTCCTAGACCCCACTCAAGCGGGATACCGCCAATTGCAGTCTCCGTTCCCTCCGCCGACCAGCGTGGCTAGTATGGCGAGCGTGACCGGGGATCAGAAATACCCTCCAATTACCATGTGAATGCCAATCGGACCATCGTAGGAAGTAAGTTTGAACTGAAGTCACAAGAAGAACACAATGAATCAGTTCAGAGCACAAAATGCCTGTCCGTTGGCATGAATACACACTTGCGTCGTTGTACAACAACACAAACGAGACTCTCAAACTGGTGCTTTATAAAACACAATGTTGTTTTCTGTGATATAAAGGACACCGTGCAAAAATGACTGGATGTGTGTGTGTGTGTAACGTGCCATGAAAAGTTACTAACGGTACCGTTGTAAATGAAGCGTGCGTGTGTACATATGCGATGTATATTTGTGTTGTATAACCGTGCATGTGCGCTCTGTACGTGACTGTATAGGTGTGTTGGTTTATGAGATGCAGTATGTGAATATGTGTGTGTAGTGCACTGTATGTTGTGTGTAATGGAAATCACAGGTGCTGTAATGTGAAAAACAGTCCTGGCTCCCTATTGGATGCTTAAAATCTAATGAAGTGAACACAGGACACAGACTGTGACGCTCCACCCACTGCAACACATGCTCACAGACACACTCTCTTACATTTCACATATACACACTCACATTTTGCAGAACCAAAGTCATTTTCGCATTGCCAAGGAACAGAATAGAAAATATACAAAAATATAGGCCTGTGTTAAAGAAAGCGATGTGCGAAGGTCAATTACGCAGTAAAAACTGTCTGCCAACTGTTCCCCTTCAATAAGTCTCTACCATGTGAAAGGACTGTGTATGTGTGCCTCTTTTCCTCCCCTCTTTTAGCATAAGGTACACTCGAGGAGCACCAAAAGGGTTCCAGGGCATTTCATTTGAAGTGTGTTTCTTTCAGCACGCTCAATGGCAGCAGTTTAGCGAGGAAAGAAAAGTCCTTCAGCAGAAGGCCGTCACCCCTCTGAACTCGAAAACGCCAGCATTAGATCTCAAACTAGCAGAAAAATCACACTCAAATGAAATGGCGCCTGATTGAAAATCATCAGTCTGAATTATCTGGCTTTGAGTTGAAAGTTAAAATAATAGTTGACTCAAAAAATGTCATTCGAAACACAAAACAAGCAGAACACAAAACGAGATATGTGGAAATTTCTTCATTTTTTTGTCCATACAATGAAAATCAGAATTGTTACAGCTTACTAAGACTATTAAAAAGTGTTCTTAATAATTGAAATTATCTGAAATAAAAGAAAATATCAATATTAAATAAAAAATGTAACTTAAAAACTTAGAACAAGCAGAAATAAAACAAGTTTAAGTTACAGAGTTACTCAAATTAAAACTGAAATAAAAATAAATTAAAGCTAAATGTTTAAAACAAATTAAATAAAAGCACAAGAAAAAACTTTTAATAGTATAAAAAAAACTGATGTAAGGTTGTTGTTGTTTTGGACCCCATTGACTTTCATTGTATGGGGGAAAAAAACAGTTCCACAGATGAAAGGAATTCATACAGAATTGGGTTTTCATTTTTAGGGTGAACTATCCATTTAAATTTTACCATAGGAGCCTTGTAAGAAAAATAAGTCTGCCTTGACAGGGAGCATGTCTTTTTTCCCGACTGTGGGCAACTTTACATGCACATCAGAACTATTTTTGTGTACGATACATGTGCGTTTGTAAAACTGAATGAGTATTTGAAGTTGAATGTGCCTCTCTCTGAGAGCAGGGTGCGATGTGTCTTTTACATATAAAATATATTAATAATAATAAATATTTTTTAGAGACTGTGAAGTGTCACTGGGTTGTTTGTTAGAGATGCTGAGTGCTGCTGTCAGCGGTATGTGTGGCGTCTCAAATGAAGACGTGCAGGGCCTGTTTGCACCACTGCCATAGTTAAATTAAACCAGTGCTCCTGTTACACATGGACTTTAAGTGCTCAGACTTTCATCACTCTCAACACTCATGATGAAACTGAGACCAGGGGCTGCAAGCATAAATCTTTGCATAGTTTCCATGCTAAGTGTTTGCATATACAGAAAGACATTTAGTCATACTGTAAAACCCTATGCACATGTTCATATTTCTTTTAAATAATTTAAGATATAAATACTGGAACCTTTGCTGAATTAGCCAGGTCTGACGTCATGATTGAACAGCTATAAATACTTATATATACACTGCTGTTCAAAAGTTTGGGGTCGCTACAATTTATTTTTATGTTGTTGAAAGAAGTCTCTTATGCTCACCAAGGCTGCATTAATTTAATCAAGTTACTGTATGTCATTTTTCCACCACTAGAAGTCCACCAAAAAGGTGTAGCTTGATGACACTTTGATTTTGCTGCGCTTTTATTATGACGCAGTGCAGACGACACTTCCGCTCATCCATATGTGTGGTAACGCAGCACTGTTTTATCATATTATTTACATTTGAGTTATGTTATAATGCTACGCTTGTTGCACACTGCAGTAAGCTCAATATTAGGCATGGTACTCACGGTAAATCAAGAAAAAAAGATTTAAACAATAAGACTAACTGTGTTGAGTCATTTTCTGTGGATGAATGTATCAAAATAGTTGATCACCTGTCTAATAAAACACATAATATATTAAAGCGTCTTTGGTGTTTCCATGGTTTCTACAAAATAACGGCAGAAATCGATTGTAGCGCGTGTATGATGTCATTGATAGGCGAGTGTGTCCGTGTCCTGGTTAAAATTGCTTATTTTTATGGATTTAAACATTCTTGGAAACATTTAGGATAATGTAAGAACACAAGTCAAACAAAATATATAACACTGTTCTAGAGGTTTTTAGATAATTTAATCCAAAAATCTTACATATTTTGCCTTTAATTTCCTTCTAAAAAAATATCTTACAGCCCTACTGTAAATAATAAAAGTCGTTTTTGCTTGTCTCTCTAAGGAAGACTGATAAAACAGAAAATGATGAATGACAGTAAGTTACGGCGACTGTCAACATGCAATTAAGATGAACAAAAACGGTCAGATTTTTCAAGTTGTTGAAAGATGAAGTGCTGCCCGTTCAAAAAGACATTTATAGGCTGTTAACGTGTGCAACGGAGAGATGTTAACAGCCTGTACGTTACATGTTCTGCAATGATGGAAATCAACTGACTAGAATGAAAATTGATGTTAAACTTACAAATATTGTGTATGAGGAGACATTTTAAAAAAAATATCCAACCAAAAAAACACCTTGAACAGAACTAAAAATATCAAATATATATTTTCTCTCACATAATCTCAGACATTATCATTATCTACAAATGATGTACGAATGACAGGTGAATCAGAACTTACCCTATATGTCATTTCACATGATTGATGAGTTCATGGATCTGAAAACGTAATTTGTGCCATTAATAGTTGACATTTGTACATGCAAACGTTAATACATAAGGCCTCAGGACAGTTTAGTTAGTAATATTTGATTACAGTACACAAGTGAGATTAAGAGTTGAATTTATAAAAACATATATAACTTGAAAGAACACATGTAGCGGTTCATAGTTTAGTTAATCACTGTTAGAAAGCACTGAATATGTTTATGTCTGTAAACATATTTAACAGCAGAAGTCACTAGTAAAACTTTCCACCCATATAATGTCTGCAACTATAACATACAAACAAAACAAACAAAAAAACACAACAATTGCTGTTGTTAGTTAAGGCTGTCTGTGTTCTTGGCATGTTATATGGAAACTTGAGGGTCAGACTAACATTCAGGGAGTCCTTGGACAAAGTTGAAATGGATCCATGTGGTTCTTGCTGAGGTGGAACAGGAATGGATTCCCCATATTGGAGGCAGTGGAGCTGGACAGAGCTGGCTCTTATTCAGAGACATGGGTGTGGACTTGCTAGCAATGAGGGATCATGGAACTGATTGAGGTTACAGGGTCACACACACCATTACAGTTTCATTAAGACTTAAATGAGCTCGTATTATTCTCAATATCTAGTCGTCACTCCCATAATTAATAATAATTTAAAAATCAGTTTGAGCCGATCTGCGTAGTTCAATCCTCACATAGATTTTCTTTCACCTAATAAAGGCAAGCATGCGCATTATGGAATTGAACGGTTAAGGGTTTAAATAAGGTAAGATCTACACATGTTGTAAAATGTGTTAGTCCTCTACTTTCTTTCCCGTCCTTAATCTTAAAACAACACTCCACCTCAGCTCATTTCCTAACCTGTAACTCTGACTCAACGCTGAAGCTCACTTCAAACAAACCCGGCCGGAGCCAGCACAAATCTAACTCCATTTATAAGCCCGCTAGTGAATGTTGGCTTTCACCTTTTAAGACAGAATATAAGTGAATTAAATCACACTAAGCTTATTTATTAGCTATGTCATTTTAAAACGAGCTCTCTTCCTGAGCCGCGTGAGCCCTCTCGACACTTTCCCACGTAAGTTACTATTCATTAATTAGGTAATAACTTTGATCCGATAGTAATTCTTTTTGAATTGAGTTAATTTGTTTATTTACTCACCACTATTATTCTGTAAAAATCTCTAGTCAGGAAAACTTTCTTTGCATCAGATATAATTCGAAGTTGAGGTAGCGCAAACCATGCAATATCCGATTCACTAACTGAGTATTATGAATCGATTATTATAAATAAGTAGATTCACAAACTAGTCTCGAAGTGATGAGTCGCCGTTTGACTCTTCACTGAACTCTCTATGAGTCATTACATTAAAGACTTTATACACAGATATAATTATACTCTAAGAGATTTTGTTTAAACTTTTGTTCCAACTGTATTAGATAAATTGAATATATTAGATGAACTTAAACAGAAATTAGAAATGTCTTGGCAACAGAAAATAAGCTGACATACTAAAATAATGTTACTAAAATAAAAATAAAACAAAATAGAAATATGAAAAAGTATATAAATATGTATAACAAATTTAAACAGAGCGGACCCTTTTCACAGACTGAATTTTAAGGTCATCAGCATCGTAAATCCTGCACATTTTTTAAATATTTTTGTTTTGGTTTCAAGTGTATGTACATTTATAATACTATACTGTATTATATTACCTTTGCATAAAACTACAAGAAACTAGTTACCGCTGCAGTGAGGGTGTTTCTAATACAGCGACATTTCTCTTTTCTGACTGCCATTATCAATCTCTCTCTATTTTTCCTCTTTTTGAAAGCTGTGAAAACTCTATTGTGGAGTTCTTATAGTATTTGTACAAGTGGGAACACCAAAAAATATATTTAATGTAGTCTTTCATTCACCACTATAGAACTTTACCCAACAATGATGACTGCTGCTTCTGAGAATATAAGAATATACAGAATCTTAATGTTTTTGCCTGAACTATCCCTTTAAGAATGAATCAGTCATTCGAGAGGACAACAAAACAGGACAAAAACAAGCCTTAAAAAGAGGATGACAGAGTCACAATTCCAGTTTATTTGACAAAATAGTCCAGAAACCCGACAGGTTGAATAAAAGCGGACAAAGCAAAGCCACAGCTGTGATCCACAGCAGCCACTGAATGGAACAGAGAGGGAATGAAAAGATAACTAGACCAAGAGAACAAGGAGACATGGAGATTGCTGATCTGGAGAAAGAGAGAGAGAATAAAAGAGAGGTAGACATAAGGAGAGAACATGAGCTCTAAGATACAGAGGCCACCATTAAGTAGAAGATTAGGTGAGACAGAGTGAGAGAAGGTGTATTTGTGTGTGTGTGGTAAGCTGGGAAGCTCCATGCTGCAGGGTGGGGGGTTTTGCCTCAGAGGAATCGCTGTGTGTTTTGGCAGCCTCGCTGGATGGGAAGGAGGGGTAACGGTGCATCTGTAAGCCACACCTCCCCCATCTCAGGTCTGCAATGGGCATTTCTCCAAAGTGTGTATGCATGTGGGTGGGTGTTTTGTGTTTGTTTTTTCAGTGGCCTCCCCTCTTGCATCGCTGTGGTGATGACGGATATGCCAAACTCCGATCTCAGGAGACGCAGATGCTAGGACTCAACAAAAACACACATGCAGACACACCAAGCAGCACACCAGCCGCCCCTAACTGACACACAAATAAGCGCGAATGCAACAGACAAGCCATACGCACATCCTCCTCGATATATACGCTCACATAAGCGAACGTGCAGATGCATACACGCACCCACATGATAAAGAACCGAATGAAGCTTGTGACTCATGATAATGATACAGGCACCATTGTCTCTGGCTTCTGCTTCTGGTTGCTACTTGGCTCCTTTTCACCTGTCTGTTCATGTGTAGTGCATTTCGACTGGCCGTTTCGGTATGAGAATATGCCCGCCCACCCCAACCCTCAGTTTCTGTAAATCCATTCCCTCCGGCCTCATTGAGAGGTGGTGTTATGTAGCTCGGCCGGGTGTTGCGCTAGCTGTGCCCAGTTCAGTTTATTCAGCTTAAAGGCCACAGCAGGATCACCCAGCACAGGTGTGTCGTTTAAGTCTTTACCAGCTGTTGCTGTGGCGACAGCTACATACTGGGCCGCTGAACGGTGGTGTCGTAGGAGCGTACAACCTGGGACTGAGACACCACGCCATGTTCCTCCTGTGAGAACGCATATCCATCTATTGGGAGATAGAAAAATCAATATTAAATGATTCTATAATATAATATTTATATATAAAAAAAGTCTAATTAAATTCTCAATTGGGTCTATGAGCCCTCAGTGGAAAGTATATGCCAGTGACAGCAATATGACTAAAAATGCATTTAAAAAATGGCAGAGGTCAAAGAGCTTCTAAAAGAAAATGCCAATTTTGCATTTAATTAATAAGTGCTGCAGTTATTTTAAACATTCAGTTCATCAGAGAATCCAAAATATAATGCCAATATAACTGTTTTTAACAGTGAAAATCATAAATGTTTCTTGAGCAGCAAATCATCATATTAGAATGATTTCTGAAGGATCATGTGACGAGGAAGACTGGAGTAATGATGCTGAAAAGTCAGATATGACATTAAATGAATATTAAAACTGTTACTTTAAATTGTAATAA
This sequence comes from Gobiocypris rarus, assembly GCA_023029165.1. NCBI lineage: Eukaryota > Metazoa > Chordata > Actinopteri > Cypriniformes > Gobionidae > Gobiocypris > Gobiocypris rarus. The sequence goes on along the minus strand of CM040924.1, from coordinate 13,973,516 downwards.
TATTTCACAGTATTACTGTTTTTACTGTACAGTCCCTGACAAAAGTCATGTCGCTTATCTATTTTATAGAAACACCTGCTATTAACCTGACTTTTAATTCATCAATTGGTGTTAGAAATAGCTCATATAAAAAGCTAAAACCGCATGCCTCCCAGAGTTCATCAATATTCTTTGGTTTCGTCTTCCATGCTTCCTCTTTCATCCTACCCCACATATGCTCAATGATGTTCATGTCTGTTGACTGGGCTGGCCAATCCTGGATGATCTTGATCTTCTTCGCCTTGAGGAACTTTGATGTGGAGATGGAAGAATGCGATGGAGCACCATCCTGCTGCAGAATTTGGCCTCTTTTATGGTTGGGAATATAAGAAGTAGTTAAGATTTCTTAGTATTTTAGACTATTGAAGTTGCCTTCCACCCTGCAGATCTCTCGCACACCCCCATACTGGATGTAACCACAGACCATGATTTTTCACCCACCAAACTTCAGTTTTCTGGGTGAATCTCAGATCCATGCGGACTCCAGAAGGTCTCCTGCAATATTTGCGGCGACTGTGGTGTAATTCAACAGAAATTCATCTGAAAAATCCTTCTGGCACTTTTCCAGCGTCCATCCTTTTAGCAGGCTATGGGGCTTTGGCAAATGTCTTTTGTTTAGTGCTGGCTTCTGGGCACTGATTGGAGGCCATTTCGAAACAGAATCTGACAAACTGTTCTGGTTGACACAGGGACTTCAGGTGACCAGGTCTCGTGGAGCTCTGCTGCAGTGGAAAATGGGCTGCCCTTGGATTTTCGAGCCAACAAACGGTCCTCTCGAGCAGTTGTCTTGCAGGGTCTGCCTGACCTGGGTTTGTCATAAACGTCTCCAGTCTCTTCAAATCTTTTTTTTTATCCTCTGTACTTGACGCTGAGACTCTTTGAAGGTGTCTGCCACATCAGCAGTGGATCTGGTCTTCAGCCTCTTGATAATCAAAACTTTAGTCTCAGGGTGAATCTTAGGCATGTTTGCAGAGGTCTAGATGCAGTTGATGTGAAGGTCTAGTGCACTGGGGTTCTTTTTATACACACCTGAGACCTAATTTATCCATTATTAGTCACAGGTGAAGCTCATATGACAAGGCGACAACACTTATGTCTTTGCAAAAATTGACTCAATGGGCTTTACCAAGCTGTGAATATTAGAATATTTTGCACTGAAACATTATTACAAAAGCTGTTGGGATTAAAATGAGCCATTTTTTTGTAAAAAAAATCTTGATAAGAAATATATTTCAGCGGCACTTCAGTTCAATTTGTACACAAGCGACAAGACTTTTGTCAGGGACTGTATTTTTGATCACATAAATACTTGGTGAGCATAAGAGACTTCTTACAAGAGCATTTTAAAAGATCTTACCGACCCATAACGTTTTGGACAGTGGTTTATTTTTGTTTTCTATAGGTTTCAATTTGCACAGGAGAATATTGGTATGTGTAAAATATTTTTTTCAATGAAATAAAAAATAAAACTTTTAATTAAACTTTTTTTTATTTGATTAATCAAGTTTGGACAAGAAATCCATAAGGTATAATTTTTTTCTGACAACTGACATACTAAAATAATTTAAATTGCAGTCTACTCCGACAAGAATCTATATATATATTTTTTTGCCACAGCTTAAAGGGATAGTTCACACAAAAATGGAAATTACCCCATGATTTACTCACCCTCAAGCCACCCTAGGTGTATATGACATTCTTTTTTTAGATGAATCTGATCAATCAGAGTTATATAAAAACAGTTTAATGCTTTATAATGGGGGTTAAGATTTTAAAGATTTTAAACCCCCAAATAATTAATCCATCCATCATAAAAGTAATCCATACGACTCCAGTGGGTTAATAAAGGCCTTCTAAAGAGATGTGTTTGTGTAAGAAAAATATCCATTTAAAACTATAAAAACGAAAATAACAAGTTTCCAACAGACGGCAGCACGCATTGATTTACAGCAAAAGAGTAACCCCAGACCTGACGCACTGATAAAAGCGGAAGTGCAGAGGATAGAGCAAAACAAAACACCGGTCACAAATTAGAAGTCTTAAATTAGAATTTTTAAAGAGAAATGTCATTGGATTTCGATAGAAGAGAATTAGTTTGAACCGCGAGAGGCGTCAAAGCTTACGCTACTCCTACGTCATACATCGCTTCAGGGGTTAGTCTTTTGCCTTAAGTCGACTTGCGTAGGCCTTCTGCCGAAAGCTAGTTATTTTAGTTTTAAAAGTTTTTAAATGTTTCTTACAAAGACCCATTGCTTTGCTTCAGAAGGATTAGTTTTATGATGGATAGCTGCACTTATTTGGACTTCAAAATCAGGACAGCCATTCACTACCATTATAAAGCTTGGATTTTTAAAATATAACTCAAATTGTGTTAGTCTGAAAGAAGATAATCATATATACCTAGGATGGCTTGAGGGTGAGTAAATCATGGGATAGTTTTCATTTTTGGGTGAACTATCCAGCATAGTCAAGTTGGTCTTTTTAGCCATGCACACACAGGTCCTGCAGATGCCTGTGGATGTGAAGTGTAAAAAAGGGCACATGAGGAACATGCACTTACGTGACACTGTCTGCTGCACTGAGTTTGAGCGTCCCACGCTAGAAGGCGTTTTCCTGAAGACCCGTGTCAGCAGGTGGGCACGCTCGTTCAGACTGGACAGAAAGAGACAGGCGGGTTATGACACCAATCACAGCGCAGTTACTGGCTGATATGCTACAGACATGACAGCTAGAGGTCAAATCACATGCACTTCTACAACACAGTGCTCTACTCTGCCGCATGGCTGTCCTGGCGGACGCCAGATACTCTTAATGATGTTCACTCGAGCAGAACATACATTTACACACACAGACTAGCACGATTCTAAGAAACGGCTTCCCAAAGCACTCATAAACAACATTAAACTTAGCCCTGCAATCCAAAAACATCACTTTGAATATTTCCACTGCACTAAATCCTAAAGCTTTCCAATCCTTCAAACAAAATCGATCAATTTGAGAAGTATTCAACAGCTCTTTATTCTAAAATTAATGTAGCCAATAAAGAAGTCTCTGGTTGCTAAATTAAAAGGCAAATTTCAATTTTGGAAACTGAATCTGATGCCATTTTGCAGACAGTTTTGAGATGAAGAGGAATCGAATGATCCCGACCCCATCTTTGAGAAACATGTTCAATGTAAAACAAATCAGTCTATGATGTTCCCCTGTAAATCAGATGAAAGCGATCCTTTCCCTCATCCAAAAAAGAAAGAGTGATCCGAAAACCAGTTGTCATGGATGTGTGCCAAACTTCTCAAGGTTACAGCTCAAACTCATATTGTGCTACAAAGGGGACCGTTTGCACTGTTATCGTTGGGAAGGACGTGGCATTCATTTGGCTGCACTGTAAAATAATTCGACAACAGTATATGGGATATGGCAGAACATCGGCCAACGAAAACTATGTCTGCAAAACAGATGACCGGTTGAAAGACGGGGATGATGAATGGATAAATAAAGAAATAAAAGGATGGAATGACGCATAGGCTCGCTGGTAACCGGAGCTCTTTCTTCCTCAGTAGTTTCTCTGGAACGCGGACAATCCTTGGAATATCAGACAGTTGTTTTGATTAATCAAATTTTCAATAACTTATTTTCCTCAGACTGTCCCTCAAGTACGAGTCTAGGCTTGGCTTATATTTCGGAAAATACTTTGCCTTTGTCCGGCAGGGCTAGCTGGGGTCTACTTGGGTAAACAGAGCTGCAAATCTAAACGCCTAGGATGTACTCTTGAATTGTGTCAGCCTCCACCCAACAAAGTTGAATTCAAGCTGATGTTTAGTCATTCAGCAGATTTCTACACTCGTTCAGGATGACTTACAACCATTATGCTTTTTACAGCTGGATATTTACTGAAACAAATGAGGTTAAGTGTTCTGCTCTGGGGGAATGAGGGGGTAAACCCAAACAGGGCTTACGTCCAACATCCCTCTGATTAGAAGTCCATTCTGTCAACTCCCTGGCCATAAATTAGTGGCCTAAAGACCACAAAATACTCAAAGGTATTGCAAAAAATCTGCATTAGACTACATGTCTGTCTGCCAAGTTCATGTCTCATATACGGCTGTACACCAAATGCAATACGTTGAGTAATATCTCTGGGCTAAAACTGTTAAATACATGCTAACGCTTAACTCAGTTAGCCTCAAGTCCACAAACACACAGCATGGAAACAAACACATGCACAGAGCTACGATCTTAAGGAAGCTACACACACCCAGTGCTAGTAGCTATGCAAACCTGACCAGCTCATGGCCCCCTGACATCGCAGAACGTAAAATGGAAAGAGAAAAGTGAAAGAAAAGTCATAAGATGAAGATGACGCTGAAATAAAGGTTCAGGGAAGGAGGAAACAGGTCACTGCACACCTCTATAGAGGGTCACATTCAGGCAGGCTGGTTCTACCTGCGTACATGCCTGCCTTTGACTCTACGAGTCTATGAATCCTCAGCATTGGGCCTGTGGGTGTTCAGGCAGGGGTTAGAGGAACACATTGAACACAAATGCAGTCTCTTTCCCAAACACACATCCACAAACTACTTCAAAAGACAATATGAAGGAATAAACAAATAATGAACACAATAAATCAGCTTTAAAACCTAGTGAGCGTTCTCCATAGGCATTTTAAGGCATCATGGGCCCGACGTGAAGGCTGTTTAAAAAATCATATTTCCTTCTGGAGCATCAGTGAATGTTTGAACCTTTTTTAATAGTTGTGTTTGAGTCCCTCAATCGTCCTTAGTTTGAAAAGACGGATCTCAAAATCATACAGTCACTGCTGGAAAGGGTTAAAATATGCAATAGATGCTGAAAAACTGAAGATTTTTTCTGAAGAACATTGTGCTCAGGACAAACAAGGGACTCAAGAACAACCATCACAAAACATAAAACCTCCCGTTGTGGATCATCCGGGGAACGACACACAGTATTAAGAATCAAGGGTACACAACATTTTGAAAAGGGTCATTTTTATAAATTCAGCGATTTTTTTGTCTTGTGGAATATATGTAAACTTCTTTTATGTTAAATATTTCATTCAGGACACTACTAAATAAAAAGATAACAAGGTTTTTGTATAATCTCTCTTATTTTGTGACTTAAGAGGTTCTCTTGCAGTTGATGTGCTGCCAACCTCCTACGTAGGCAGTGAGTCTGCTCACTAAGTTTTGAAACAGAGTATGATTTATGGAACAATTATGCATTTGCCTGCAATTATGTTAAAATATCCAATCTTGAGTTTATAGGTTGATTTTTTAAAAAGCATATTTCAGGGACATACCTGCGGCCGCTGGCATCTCTGAGGACAGCTGCCCTAGGGTCCACAGCTCGAGCTTCCAGTTCCTGCACTTCCTCCAGCAGAGTCTTCCTCACTGTGCGTCGTCCTCTGAACGTAGACATACACAAAGCGAGAAAGAAACTGTTAGTCTGTTTATGTCAGTGGTTTATAGTATATTGTCTTTTCTCCATAAATTCACTGTGTGCGCATGTGTGTGTTATGATACTTACGCATTCCATACCACATCTTTGAGTAAACATGCTGTTGGCACCAGTATCAGGCCCAGCCAGAAGCTCCAGCACTGCATTACCCTGCCAGCCTAAAACAGAGATAAACAGATCATCAGTTTGAAATCCATGCTTAGCAAATGTCGAAACACACAATCAACGGATGCTGGATTTCGCTCTACTTACAACAGCTGTTGACTGACTGTGTCACCTTTGACCTGTTTGAGAGTTTAATTACCCATTTACCTAACGTTACCGCCTGCTTTTTGCTCTTCTTCCCCGCTGTCTGTTTAATGGCCCAAATTAGGACTGTCTTTTTCCACCCTAATGAGTTCCTTCTTACAACAAACCATTTATAACGCCGAATGCTACTTAAACTCATTGCTCAAAACGGTCTGAAAAAAATTACACACACACTTGTTTATTAACACAGATCAATTTAAAAGTCTTCTGCTCTATCATATTTTCCTGAAATAACCTTTTAATGTTAATCCAACCGGCTGGAGAAACTTCACGGTGTGCAATCAAGTGCTCCCAATTTTAAGGATCCTCCACAGCTGATATCACAGACGGAATCTACTAGACTCCGAAAACCATTAGACGGCATCTCCTCGCGACAGCTGCGCATACACCCCCAGACCCAGGCCAACCCTACCGAATTCTCAGACGAGCAGACACACAAAAATACACACACTGATATACAGAGCTGGAAAAACATGCATAATGTGTGCTCCCAGCTTGGCCTACATGGAGAGATGGAGAGATTAAGAAATCTGAACAGAGAGGGGAAAGAAAAGTCAACGCTGCAGGGTAAAGTGCGAGGGATGTCCCATCTTTTTCTCTCCCTCCGAGAGCAGCTGCTGTGATACTTGAGCACATTCCTGATTTCTGACACAAATCGAATTAATGGGCTGGAGGGCTTCAGAGAGCTCCATCCCACCCCTGACTGCTCCACACTCCCACAGCACACACTAGCTTTGTTACAAAATATAGTGATCCGCCTCCATAGGTAGCATTTTAGGGCACCGTGGACACTTCCAATTATGCTGCAGATAGGGTTGCAAAACTCTTGCAATATATAATACAGTAGAGCAAATATTTATAATAAATGTAATTTATTTAATTTAATTAAAAAAATATGTATACGTTTATTTGAACGTTTTTGAAAAGAAAAACTGATTAAAAATATAAATAATAATACAATACTAAAATGTGTTGATACAAATTTTAATTTAATTATTTGTATTTAAAAATATGTTACTTATATGTTTTTAACTTAAAAACAATTATAATAAATAAAAGATAAAACTACAAAGTGATAGGGGTAGGAGAAAAACAAATTGATACAGCATAGTATCGTGATATTTTGTATGGGGATATTGTTTTGATATAAACGGCTGCCAAGTATCTATATTTTCAGGGAGTTAATTTTAGCCCACAATTGCAAGTATTGTGCATAATTTTACCCTAAGGGCCGTGCTTATAATGCAGGAAATAATGAGAAATATTTCTTTCAGACTGTAATTTTACAAACAGCATGCGTATGAGCTGTGTGTACAGGGAGCTGTTCTTGCATATTTCTGAATATGGACTACTCCATCTAAGTTTATTTGTTTTCCTATAACAACAATATAAATATGATTCAGCACAATTATTTTTCATAACTGAATACTGTTACCTTAGAACAACATTACAACACCCTAATGAAAAATTCAAAGTAAAACTGCTTAAAGGTTAACTAAGCCCTAAACCAACTTTTTTTAGTCAATGATCTGCAAGACTGGGGCTTTATTAGTGCTGTTCATTGATTCGAGCAAATGTTTTGACATTTGAGAATAAAGTGTTTTAATTCTACAATATACAGTGTAAAAACGTCTTAGTGCTGCCCTCTTAAGGTTGAAAGATGGCTACTGCAGTTGAATTTTCCTATTGGACGTTGTAGGTCATCGTGAGGTATGATGGTTCTTCCAATGGCTCACTACCACGCCCCTGGCACGAGCTGACCACGCCCTTGGCGCGAGTAAAGCCGCTTTGACTGCCGGGTAAAAGTCCTCTGCGTAGCTCGCGAACTTGTGGGCTCAGCTTAAGTGCGCATCGTGGGTGCATAGCAGCAGCAAAGGGGGGCGCTCACGAGCACCCTTCTTTAAGCCTAAATGGCAGTCTTGTGGACTTAACACATGCATGCAGAGGCCATTGTAAGTCCACAAGACCAAAGGTGCACATGAAGTGTGCCATTTGGGACAGGGCTTGTCTCCGTTGGGCTCTGCCCACTTTTCCAGCATTTTTCAAATATTGGCATTCGGTGGAGTTAGGCTGTGAACAGGGGTTTAGTTACCCTTTAAAACAATAATTTATTGTAAAAACAAATACATTTACAAGGAAGGGATGAAGGAAATGTATATAGTTTGTAGGAGAATATATATATATATGTGGACAAAGTTTTGCTATGGAGACGTTGAAAAAAATTTATTGAAATTGCATGTTATTTGAAATAATCAGCATATAAAAATCACAATAATATCATATTGTAGCGTAAGTATTGTGATAATATTGTATCGTGGGACATCTGGCAATTCCCACCCCAACAATGTGTTGATACATTTTTTTCAATAAATATTGAAATATAACAAATGAAATAAATATAAGCGGTGTTTAAAATTTGTTTGTTTATTTATTGTTTTATATTTGTAATTTTTGAAGGGGGTTGAATAAAAACTATTTTACTTAATATTTGTGAGTACTGAATAAGCATGTGCTTATGAGTTTTTAAAGTTTTAAAGTAAAAAAGTTAACACCTATCTTTACTGAAATCAATAGAGTCGAGACTACTGTGCACTTTACACAAGGTTTGTTAATTGTATAAAATACAGAGCCCTCGTCTATTTAGACTGTTTCAAATTAGTACTTAATTTCATTTAGGATGCAGCCTATGTAGGCAGAAGACAGCAAAGCAGCTTACTAGGCGATGGAACCAAGCCATTTTGTGTATATATCCTTGAGACAGGGGAGAAAACTTTTCATGAGTATTCCTCAAACACACACGCAACGCACGCGCACGCGCTGCGCGCGCGCACTGCGCGCGCGCGCGCGCCGCGCGCGCGCACGCACGCGCGCACGCACGCACGCACGCACGCACGCGCGCACGCACGCACGCACACACACACGTCTGAAGCACAAACCAGCCCACTGGCTTAAATCAACACTTCCATGGTAGGCCGTAAAAGCCTGGGGCTCGGGTGACTCTGCAGCAGGTGCAGGGAGACTGCAAAATGGGACGGCGGGCCATAAATCTGACATGGAACACCCAGAGATCAAGTCATCCAGGCGCCGGGCTGCAGTCGGATACAGGAGGTGAGTAAAGCACAAACATGAGCAGGTGTGTGTATTTGCACTCACCTGGCCCAACATATCCGGCGCTATAGGAATGCTCGGCCAGATTGCAGAATAGACGGCAAAAAACAACATCCAGAGCACCATGCTGCCCCATACAGCCAGATGGGAAAACTAGAACAAGAGAAAAACAGGTCATGGTCAGTTTCACACTGAATATAGACTTCTTCAACGGTAATGGACACCGTGTGAATACCAAGGCCGCTCTACTTCATCACAAGATCTGGTGTGTGGACAGCTGAACGGACAAGGAGTGTCGACGTCCCCTCAACACGCACAGTGGCGGGACAGAAAAATGTCCTGACATAGCAGCGATACATGTTCCCATCTATCTAAAGCACTTCCCAATATATATATATATATATATATATATATATATATATATATATATATATATATATATGACCTTCCTATAGATCCAGACACATAATGTCAAGTGCAAAGTGTTCTATAATGTGATCTCCTTTCAGTTCCGATATGACAAATGCTTTGTAATAAATCTCATGCATTAGAGGGCGCTTTCATTCAGTTTCATAGTATTGTAGTCGTTTTTTTATTACAAATATCAAAAAATTCACAAAATCAAGATTAATTTAATTGAGAAGGAAAATTACTATTTCTGAGTTTATGCTTTAAACAAGAAAAAAAGAATCTTAAGTATAAACTCTTAATTCTTATACATTTTTTTAGAAAACAAGAGTTGACATTTTATATTATATTATATATATATTATATTATATATACATATACACGTCCTTCTCAAATAATTAGAATATTGTGATAAAAGTTCATTATCTTCCATAATGTAATGATAAAATTAAAATGTCATATATTTTAGATTCATTGCACACCAACTGAAATATTTCAGGTCTTTTATTGTTTTAATACTGATGATTTTGGCATACAGCTCATCTAAAAAAATTAGCATATTTCATCCGACCAATAAAAGAAAAGTGTTTTTAATACAAAAAAAGTCAACCTTCAAATAATTATGTTCAGTTATGCACTCAATACTTGGTCGGGAATCCTTTTGCAGAATGACAATGCGGCTTCAATGCGGCGTGGCATGGAGGCAATCAGCCTGTGGCACTGCTGAGGTGTTATGGAGGCCCAGGATGCTTCGATAGCGGCCTTAAGCTCATCCAGAGTGTTGGGTCTTGAGTCTCTCAACTTTCTCTTCACAATATCCCACAGATTCTCTATGGGGTTCAGGTCAGGAGAGTTGGCAGGCCAATTGAGCACAGTAATACCATGGTCAGTAAACCATTTACCAGTGTGAGCAGGTGCCAGGTCGTGCTGAAAAACAAAATCTTCATCTCCATAAAGCTTTTCAGCAGATGGAAGCATGAAGTGCTCCAAAATCTCCTGATAGCTAGCTGCATTGACCCTGCCCTTGATAAAACACAGTGGACCAACACCAGCAGCTGACATGGCACCCCAGACCATCACTGACTGTGGGTACTTGACACTGGACTTCAGGCATTTTGGCATTTCCTTCTCCCCAGTCTTCCTCCAGACTCTGGAACCTTGATTTCCGAATGACATGCAAAATTTTAGCGACGTCCAGTGCTGCTTCTCTGTAGCCCAGGTCAGGCGATTCTGCCGCTGTTTCTGGTTCAAAAGTAGCTTGACCTGGGGAATGCGGCACCTGTAGCCCATTTCCTGCACACGCCTGTGCACGGTGGCTCTGGATGTTTCTACTCCAGACTCAGTCCACTGCTTCCGCAGGTCCCCCAAGGTCTGGAATCGGTCATTCTCCACAATCTTCCTCAGGGTCCGGTCACCTCTTCTCGTTGTGCAGCGTTTTTTGCCACACTTTTCCTTCCCACAGACTTCCCACTGAGGTGCCTTGATACAGCACTCTGGGAACAGCCTATTCGTTCAGAAATTTCTTTCTGTGTCTTACCCTCTCGCTTGAGGGTGTCAATGATGGCCTTCTGGACAGCAGTCAGTTCGGCAGTCTTACCCATGATTGCGGTTTTGAGTAATGAACCAGGCTGGGAGTTTTTAAAAGCCTCAAGAATCTTTTGCAGGTGTATAGAGTTAATAAGTTGATTCAGATGATTAGGTTAATAGCTCGTTTAGAGAACCTTTTCATGATATGCTAATTTTTTGAGATAGGAATTTTGGGTTTTCATGAGCTGCATGCCAAAATCATCAGTATTAAAACAATAAAAGACCTGAAATATTTCAGTTGGTGTGCAATGAATCTAAAATATATGACATTTTAATTTAATCATTACATTATGGAAAATAATGAACTTTTATCATAATATGCTAATGTTTTGAGAAGGACCTGTATAAAAGAATGTTTAGATATTTTTACAGGAAAACGAGAAAAATACTGATTAAGAAAATAACTTTTTGCAGTGTATAGAATCAAACATGATATCAAGCGCAAAGTGTTCTATAATGTGATCTCCTTTTACTCCAGATAGAACAAATCCTTTGTAATAAATGTTATGCATTAGACAGCACTTTCATAAGTGTTGCCAGAGACGCTCATTGGGTTGAGCTCTAATGGCAGGCGGTGAAGAGCGAGCGGGTGTGTGTGTGTGTGTGCTTGTGTTGAAAGATGGAGACTGACGTACCCTTGTCCATGCTGTGGTCTCCATACCGGCTTTCAGACATACAGTAACCACTACATACTGCACCAGGAAAAGAGAGGGAGAGTCATAAATAACAGTAATGATATGCACTCATCATCCTGGCAAAACGTTCTGTACAGCTCCAACACACAAAACCAGATGAGGGCTTTCACACAGGCATCGACTTACTATCGCCTCTAGCGACGTACACTGCTTTAAGACACACAATTACACATTTAGCCCTTAAAGTAATACTCGTACACACATACTGGCACAGAAACCTGCGATGAACAGAAAAAAAATACCAGCACACAAAGACTTCACTCCCCATGGGACTCATTCATTACTGCTTTAATGGCTAGAGTCTAGTATCGCCTACAATGTACTGTATTTAATAGTCTGGGTCACACACACATACACACATGGCCTCATTTTTATAATTCTTGGAAAAATATTGTTCACTGAAGTGAAATACTGTTTACTGATTGGCTAATGGGGAGGGAACACTAGTGACACACATTAACTGTACAGACTAGTGTTGAGTCGAGTTTACAGTCTGTATTAAATGTAAAATAATACAACTTCTTTCTTCTGCAGGCTTCATGCAAATCAAACATACAGCCCAATCAGTGTAGTCTGATTCATGAACAAGTGATTCTTTTGAGCTGGTTCTTTTGACGAATTGATTTGAATTAATTCAAATGATTCACAAACTCAAGAGTTAGAATCTGTGTGCTGAATTATTTTCCTAAACAAATACAGAATGAACATCTAACTCACCTACTGACTGGATTTTGACATGTAATTAAAGCTGAAATGTAATTAATTCAGCTCCTTCTCCATCCAATCAACAACCGATGGATTCAATCAAGTCCCCATCCTCCATTATTGTCTTTTTTTTGTAATAATCCATTTCACTTTGATGATATGAAAGATCTGTTTCTACCTCCATTTTATCATGCCTTTAAAGGGGATGAACTAAGAGACAACTTCTGAGAGGGTTTTAGCATATCGAAACTTATCTCTGAGAAGTTGCATTTCTAGCACAGCTATAATCTTTAAAACACAGCTTGTGTAATAAATCCATTGACTTTAAGGCAATTTCTGGACTACTGGACTTAAAAAACAGTTTTTTAAGAACAAAATATCCATTACCCAATAGTTCAACCCATTACTAGACACATTAACTAGGAGACTGCTTTAGAAAAAATATGGAGCCCTCTTTAAAGGTTGTGGACAGATGAACTTGAAACTTGAAAATGCATATAAATCAAAGGATTATAAATTAGATGTTTAGTGACTTCAGCATCTAAGATGTTAAACGTGATTTTACAGTCAAGTGTGTTTGTTTATTTTTTCTCTCTCTTTGTGTTTGTCCTGTTTTTGTACCCAGCAATATATGGTATAACTGTGTATGTGTGTTTTATGGTCATTTATATGTATGCATGTATGTATGTTTGTTTCCATATGAATATGTATATTGTATTGTCTATTTAAAAAAATGTTTTAAAAGAGAGAGAAAAAAAAACTATTTTTAAAATGCTGGTTGATGGTTTCACCTCAGAGAAGAAAATACATGGATTGTATTTCGTGTCGTTTTCCGGGAGACGGACTAAACTGCTACACTAAAGTCTCATGGACGCATGTCGCACAGCCGTGCAACGTAAACATTTTTTGTGTAAAATAATACATACAATTTTGGTTTGTTTTTTACCAAGCCTAATGTATACCCCCAGAAACCGTATATGACACGTGTAGCTTTGGACCATTCTGTGATACTTTTGCATCTTTTTTAAATCTTGATGTTGGTCTCTATTCACTGCCATTATATGGACGAGTGCGAGCGGGACATTTATTATAATCTTTTTTTTAATTCTCCTTTTTTGGTCCGAAAAAGAAAGAAGGGCATGCTGCACTAGAGCAACACCAGGGTGAGTAAATGATGACTTCATTTTCATTTTAGGGTGAACTATCCCTTTAAGTCTGATTATTCAGGTTTTTACAAACGTTTTTGTCAGCTTAAGTTAATATTTCAATAACTTAACAACACATTTGCATGTTCACAGTTTGTGATGTTTGTTAATGTCCACATGGCACATGCAAGTAAACAAATAAAATATAATTTTTTTTCATGTTTGGAGTTTTATAGCTTTATTTAATATTTTTATGATTTAATTTACTAGCGTTTCATTAACTCACAAACCAGTTTGGGGTTTTGAAAATACGTAGTTTTTTCCACATCTCTAGTTGTAATAAATGGCATTTAAATACTTTTTTTATTTAACTAAATATTTTTATAAATATTAATAATATTTTACAAATAAGTTTTTTGTTAAGTATGTAGAGTATGTAGTTAGGACCACAAAAATAGATTTCTGTACGGAACACTCATACAGAATATGAACTTTTAATAGGTCAGGAAAAAAACAAAACCATTTCAAGCTTTAAGTAATAAATTAGTTAAATGCCAGTCAGAACCATAAATACTAGCGCTGAAATGCAGAATTTCAGTCATAAATTGCCCACAAAAACCACTGGTGAGCGGCCTTGTCGGGTCTGATCAGATTCCGCAGAGTTCCTGTCGTTCTTGCTCTGAGTTATGGGATCATTTCACAAGGACTTTTTTCAAGAATAGCCAGCGAAAAGAGAAATTAACAAGTTTACAGTGTAAACACTGGCGGCCAGCGAACGGAATAACAGCAATAGCAAGGAAATGATGTGTGACCGCTCATTGGCAGGGAGCTATGGAGAAGTAAATGCCACGCTGACAACTCACCGTGTAGACGATGTTCCCCACGAACAGGTAGTCGACACTGTTGCCGTTGTCAAAGGGAGTGTCTGAAGAAACAAAAGGGGCGATGAAAGATACTTAGCAAATGACACACTCAAGCCGGAGTGGTCTACATGTGTGCTTGTGAGTGCTTGAGATAGTTACCGTGCTCCAGGACTTTGAGTGGAAACCAGAAGAGAATAATGGAGTGAATGAGAGCATTTATACAGTGACCCCAAAAGACCTGGAAAAAGAGAAAGAGGCAATGAAAGAGAGAGGAAGGGAGGGACAGAAAGCAGGAACGGGAGAGGGGGAGAGTCAGTCAAGACAAACTAATGCCAAGATACACAAAGCCCACACAAACAGCTTCTCTGCAATTGCACAGCTAGTTCAATGTCCCCCAGATCACCCCTAAAACACACAAAAACACACACATATAAACACTGATCCCCAGCTATAAATGAATGACTGTCTTATTTCAGCCTCATGAATCTCATTATTATCTGGATGGCAGCAGAGCTTCTTCTTGCACTGCTGTTTATCTACAGGGAAATCACAAGTCAAACAACACGCTGACGTTGTGAACCACATCAGACCGTGATAATCAATTATAACAGGATGTAGACAAGCGCGGTGATCATAATAACAGTCTAACACTCACTGCAGACAGATTTATACGTCTCGCAGTATTTGTCGTGTCAGTATGAGTAATTTGTGACTGAAAATTTGCTTTTTTTTATCGACTACTGAACTCTTGTTGTACGGTACCTTAGTGTTAAAACCTTCTGCATTCTGTGTGATACGGTACAGCTGAGGGAATCGTAGCATGTTCTGCTGACTGCATGGCCGGTCAACTATCCCCAGCGTGAAAGGAGGGAGAGCAGTAAAGATCTGAAACATACATGAACACTCATGAGTGTTGTAGCAAGTGAATATCTGATATATGATATATAAACTCGGAACACTGACTTGGAAGGCTCTGATTTGCAATGGATTCCATACATAGCTAACAAAACACTAAGTACATTTTTTTTATTAAAGTAAACTATTTTAAATTGTTGCTTTTGGTGTATTTGTGAAATATTTTGAGTAACATTTTTTCTTTCACTGATAGTGGTCGACCAATAGGCGTTTTCAACATTGATAACGCTAATAAAAGTTTCTTGAATGATTTCTGAAAGATCATGTGACACTGAAGACTGGAGTAATGATGCAGAAAATTCTGCTTTGCATCACAGGAATAAATTACATTTCTGAATACAGTAAAATGTAAAACAGTTATTTTAAAATGTTAATAATATTTCAAAATATTACTGTTTTTACTGTATTTTCATCAAACAAATGCAGCCTTAATGAGCATAAGAGACCCCTTTAAACATATTTGAAAGCTAGCTTTGAAATATAGTGTATTTATTTAATATATTTTAATGACAGCAAATTAAATAGTTATTACACATAATAGTTGCAAAGTGATAGATAGGCTGATATATTGGTCTATCACTATTCCTGACAATTATCCTGACCAAGTTGGAATTGTCCAACATCTTGGATGAACCTTTCACAAAATTTGCAGTGCATTCTGGGATTGCCTTTTTATGAATGATGCATTTGATGCTGCCAAAGCCTTGTCAGGAGTGCACCTAAGATGTGGGTATGGGTTTAAAAAAAAAAACGAGAGAGAGAAACGAGAGAGAGAAACAGAGAGAGAGAGAGAGAGAGAGAGAGAGAGAGAGAGAGAGAGAGAGAGAGAGAGAGAGAGAGAGAGAGAGAGAGAGAGAGAGAGAGAGAGAAACAGAGAGAGAGAGAGAGAGAGAGAGAGAGAGAGAGAGAGAGAGAGAGAGAGAGAGAGAGAGAGAGAGACATACCACATTGTACAGGCCAATGCACCACCGTTCAAACAGGATCTGTCCAGAGAAACCATTTACAAATGCAAACCAAAGCTGTGGGAAAAAGAGGTGGAAGTTTGTTAAAAATACAGAAGTGAGGATAACCAATACTGTGATAATGAGAGGACACAAATAAAATTAGTAACATGGAAAGCCTCTGGCAAAGTGCTTTCGAACAACATCAAACTCAAGGCAGAGGTCAGTTCATACAAACAAAAGGCTACACACACACTCATATACATGTACACTTGCTGTCCATCCCCCACAATGCCTCTGCTATGAAGACAAAGACAATCTGTGAACTTTGCCCTTTAAAGCTCTTCTTTGCTGGAAGCTAATCCTCAGTAAGACCCCAAAAACAGCCCTCTTCACCAAACACATGGACAGATGTGCACAGACAATCGCATTCCAAAAATATAGAGACATCTAAACATTTAACCTTTACCCAGATCTACCCATAACACACACACCCACCCACATCAGCACACAGTCCGATACACAGAGGCCGAGTCCTCAGGGGGGATGAGGGGGCATGTTTCTGCACCTGCTGCCATTTTAGGGGGTGGCACAGCTGACAAATGCTCCACTGGACAGCATGGTGACCCTGTCAGTAAAGCTCACACTCTACCTAGCACACACACACACATACACTTACACAGCTCTCGGATGACAGTGTATCTGGTATGCAGTTTTGAACTGGAGGGACCCAGCCACTATAGATAGGGGTCAGCGGCTCTTTGTCTGTGCCTGTGAGTGTGTGTGTGTGTGATGGAAAGCAGATACTAGAGGGGGCATCTCATTTATCACTGTCAAACACTTCCATAAACAGCTGCAAGCAGTCTACTTAATGTACGCAAGGGTGTCTGTGTGAAAAAAAGGAGTGAAAAAGTGTGCAAGCATGTGTGTGTGTGGGGATAAGGTCTGGTTTGATGACTCTCTTTAAAAAGTGATTTGAACTCATACCATGTAAGTACAACACATTCCAAAGACAAAACTATGTTGTTTAAAGGAACAGTTTGCCCAAAAGATAAATTAACAGTTTACTTGCCTTCATGTCATTCCAACCCATATGACTTTCTTTCCAAAAATGCATAATGCAAAAATGAATTGTATGTTTTTATAATATTGTCTTCTATATAAAAGGTACCACACATTTTGACCAATTAATTTCTCTCTCTCTCTCTCTAGCTTTTTGGACATGCAGTTTTTTCAACTCTTACTGAGAGACAATAACTTTATATACAGTGAACTTTCAGATTTAAAACTTTGCAGGACGTTTTCATTCACTAAGAACTATGTTACACACTACATGAAAGGTCATTTTCAAAAATCCAAAATAGTGGCACTTTAAATACCAACCCTGTTTTAAGAGAGTTCTGTTCATTTCTCACACAAAGCATGAAACGCATTGTATTGAAAAGAGCATGAATCTTTCACATGATCTTTTGTGTTTTAAAAAAGAAAGAAAAAAATATGGGTTGGGAACATGACAGAATTTACATGTTTGAGTGAACTACCCCTTGAAAAGTCTCAGGCACACTTGATTGCGATTATGTACGCACCTCTATGATGTACAGAACCACATTCTTGTAGAAACAGTACAGGATACATTTGGTGACCCGGTTGTAACTCCAAGCCCCGTGAACCAGTAAAAGCTTCTCCAGGTATGAGAACTAAAGAGAAAGAGGTTGAGAGAAGAATTAGTTTGCCCGCAGGAACACATGTGAACCATTACAGCAGGATCAGCTACCCGGATACAACAGCGCTGTGGGCAGAAGACTGCTGTGTGTTTTGTGTTGTGGTAGTGTAATTACAGTTTTAAGGATGAGATGTGTGTGTGTGTGTGTGTGTGTGTGTGTGATCGAGTTACGGAATAATGAATTGCATGAGTGTGTGTATCAGACCTGAGCTATAGAGTAGTCAGATGAGTTGGTGGCCTGCATGCCCTCATTCCCGCTTATGCCCACTCCGACATGTGCCGTCTGTATCATGCCTACGTCGTTGGCTCCGTCTCCGATGGCCAGCGTGATGGCCTTCACATGCTTCTTCACCATGTCCACAATCTCTGACTTCTGCAGCGGAGACACTCTGAAAGAAAAATATGACAAAAGTTAGTCATTCTAGTTACATATCAGGAACATTTTTCTTAAATATGTTTTATAATGTGCATCAATCTCGCGAAATTGACGATGTAATCAGACATTGCGCATGGGAAAAAGAAAACTAATGATCGTTGACACACACATTTACATTTATTTATTTGGCAGCTGTTGCACAGACCGTAATATTAGAAGCGCTGCAAGACAAAGTTTCAAAGTTGGCCAGAAAAGTATGAGCTAGTACTGACACGTATGATTTCCCTAATATCGTGAGCATGGTATACTCATAAAAATCGAAAAGACAAATCATCCCCAAAGCACTTTCTCTTGTCATTGTGTTGATCGATTCCACCCTTTTTCCACTATAACTCTATAGCTCACAGTGAGCCGGGGGGAGATCGGAGGCCGTAGGCAGATGAAAGGCAGGCTAATGTTCTTCATGGTGGAATTGAGCAGAAAATAAGAAGGTTAAAGCAGCTCTTTAAACAAACAGAGTGTGAACTCAGGAAACAGTGCATGGAACACACACACACACACACACACACACACACAAACTTTCTCTCCAACACACACACATTTGTGCTCCTCTCTGCTGGTTGTCTGTGGATGTGTGCAGTTCGGGACAGTGTGGGGGTGCTTGAAGGGTTGGTTCAGTCGGTTTGTAGGGCCTTAGAGACCACAGTCCGGATATGGGCTTCATGCAACAGCAAGTCAATTACTCCCTCTCACAGATGGAAACACAATTTATTATCGAATCAGAACTGTCTGAAGCTTACAGCACACTTATTTATATTCAGATTATGTTCAGATAAACATTTATAGTACCCAACAATGTGATGTGAATGACTGCATTGTCTACCTGTGTGTGAGTGTATAATGACAGTAAGTGAGTCATTAGTTTGACATTTGCACAGAGCTCGGTATATTACATTACCTCTGCACAGCCTCTCTGTTCTGGGAGCCAAGCGCTTATTTTCACCAGTTATTTAGTCACCCAGGGCAAGACACAACCTTTTACTTTAAGACGCACACACATGCACTGCCACACGCAGTACACACACAAGCATGGCTGATCAGTGCTAATGCCTGAATGAATACCCATAACACACAAAAACCCCAGAGAAGATCTCTTTAATATCCTAAATGTTTCCCCGAGACAACAATGAGATTATATGGAGAGCAAACTTTATGCTTATGACATTCTTATTTTTTCCTGATAAAAAAACTCTAGTAATCTTACGTGTCGCCTCGAGAGTTTAAAAAAAGTGAATGTCTCAAAATGCTTAGATTAGCCAAGATAGTAAAGTCGGCATTCAAAGTCGAACTCAAACGTTTCTCATCAAATTCTTCCTGAGCTATGCCATTTACATTAATGTTATATTTTTATATTCACATTAACTCTATATTCTTCCAGTACGCCAACCTGGGGACATACTGTATATAGTACCGGTCAAAAGTTTAGAAACATTACTATTTTTTATGTTTTTTTAAAGAAGTCTCTTATGCTCATCAAGCCTGCATTTATTTTATAAAAAACAGGAAAAAACTGTAATATTGTGAATTACAATAATAGTTATTTTATTAAAAATAATGGTTGTTTTATTAAAATAATGGCATCTAACAATATAAATCCTTACTATCACTTTTTTTTATTTTTGTAACACATCCTTGCTGAATAAATGTATTAACTCCTTACAAAAAAAAGAAATAAAATGACTGATCCCAAACCTTTGAACGGTACACTGTAAAAAAATGCTGGGTAAAAAACAACCCAAGGGTGGGTCAAATATGGACTAACCCAGCAAGTGGGTTGTTTTAACCCAGCGATTGGGTTGTCTTAAGCAAACATTTAACCCAAACGCAGGGTTAAACAACACAACTGCTGGGTTAGTCCACATTTGACCCAACATTGGGTTAAAACAACCCAGTCTTTTTTGAGTGTACTAGTGTATATTGTTACAAAAGATATCTATTTTAAATAAATGCATTTTTTTTTTTACTTTTTATCCACCAAAGAATCCTGAAAAATTATCACAGGTTATAAAAAATATTAAGCAGCAACTTTGATAATAACTGAGTATCACATCAGCATATTAGAATAATTTCTGAAGGATCATGTGACACTGAAGACTGGAGTACTGATGCTGGAAAATCTGTTTTGCATCACAGAAATAGATTATATTTTAAAGTATATTGAAATACCAAATGATTATTTAAAATTGTAATACATTTTCACAATATTAGATTTTTTTTCTGTATATTTGATCAAAGAAATGCAGGCTTGATGAGCATAAGAGACTTTTTTCAAAAACATTAAAAATAGTAATTTAAATTAATAGTAAAGGCCCCTTTGGTGTTACATATCACAGATCACATTCTCCATTAATAGAGAAATCTCACACACACACACACACACACACATGTTGTGTTTCCATGTTTTATGGGGACATTCCATAGGCGTAATGCATTTTATACTGTACAAACCGTATTTTCTATCCCCCTACACTGCCCCTAAACCTACCCATCACAGGGAACATTCTGCAGTTTTACTTTTTAAAAAAAACATCACTTAGTGTGATTTATAAGATGTTTTCCTCATGGGGACCAAAAAATGTCCCCACGAGGACAAGGATTTTGGATATTGCCATCGTTGTGGGGACATTTTGTCCCCATACCGTAGGGATTACCAGTCCACACACACACACACACACACACACACACGCACGCACGCACGCAATTAGATTATAAAAATAAAATAATGTATAAAAAACAGTAAAATGTGTATAACATATACTGTAAAAATATGTTAAGAATAATGACTGTAAATATATAATAATGAAGTACATCATGGTTATCGTGACCAAGATACCGACATAACATTTTATTGCCTCTGCTGATTCTGACCCCCAGTGTCAATTATTTTTATTTCTTAAAAAAAAAAACTGTATTAATTCTTCCAAACTAACTAAGTGCAACATCTGATTAATATTTTCTAGGTTTATCAGTAGCTTGTTTATTAAGGCAGTGATGTTGTTACATTTGTGGGGATGTTTATGCGTGTTTTTGTCTATATACCTGCAACATATGACAGCCTTGCAAGACAGCGCAAGGTCGAGGAAGGCCTGACGCACTTCGAAAGAGAGGGCGTATTTGAGCGTCTGTCCGTCTATGATGAGTGCCAACTCATTCTCCTTCCTCAGAGAGTCACCCAACGAGGAACAATGAGCTGTTAGTGTGGCCCTGGTAGCCTGGGGGGCAAGAAAGGGAGAAGATTTATAACCGCACATACTAAAAACCCATAAATATATTACATTACTTTCATATTTGTCATTTTTACGGTTTAATTTCTATACCATGTCCATAGCTATATAAAAGAACTTCAATCCCTTCCTGAGAAACATGCCAGCACACATTTATTTCTCTATCACTACACCTCATGCACTTCTCACGCACACACATGGATCACACACACATATATCAGAGCAAGAGCGTAATGCCAAAGGAAGTTGAAGGGGATGTTTTAAGTGGTGTCATTGGGGCTGTTAGCGCCACAGTCTCTCTCTCTCTCACACACACACACACACACCTGTTACACATCATCCTGTCACCCGAGACACTCTAAGCCCTTAAAGGACTCGAAAGCATGAACTGTTGGCCAACAAGAACTTTATATGGGGAGAGAGAGTTAGAAGCATGATAAAGGATGGAGGAAGGGAAGAAAGAAAAGGAAAGTTTGATGTTAGCTAGCTAGTTAGCATTTTAAAAAACAACAGATGTCTATTAGTATGTCCACATTTAGATAAGTAGGCAAATATGTGAGAGGAAAATACATGGAGAGATAAAAAGAGAAAGTGAAATATATGCGTGTGTTCATTGAATTGTGGTTGCAGGCGGTTTTTGATTGAGATCTTGATAATGGGGACAGAATCACTAATAGAGAAAACAAACATCCTTCATTCTGTAACCAGAACCATGTGGACGACGCAGCACGCAACGAGGCACGGCGCTGGCGGCCACACACGCATCCACACACAAACATACATGAACGCAGCTGTTGAAGTCTCTGTCAGCGCTACGACAGCCTTCATGTAACACAGAGGATGAATTCACTCCATACTGCCAACTCTAATCAATTTCTTGCTGAAACGATTGGCTCGCTCCAAAACTTAGCAGGCTGCACAAGTAGTAATTTAAGGCATTATATCTGTGCTTTAGACGCAAAGACTGTTCTAAAAGGTAGGAAACCTAATTATGTTACCTCCTGAGATAGTTTTGTAGCCACATTTGACTCTTTCATCACATCAGCACTCTTTTTGTATAAAAGGCAATCCCAGAATGCATTGTGCTGCCCTTGTGAAAAAGTGTCTGTAGCTTACCTCCAGATATATTTTTTAAAAACTGTACTTTCAGATAATACAATAATTAATTAAGTTTTCATGAGTGTTTCTGAACACTTCAACAGTTTTAAAAAGTGCACTGTTAAATTAAAAGTTTTACTTTAAAGTACATTAACATTAAAGTAATATCATTATGTTTTTAATAATCTTTTGTTGTGTTCTAAAATACACTTATTTTTATGTGTTGACTAATAAACTAAAGGACATGTAAAGCACTTGATTATAATTTTAAACTGAAATTTGAAATTCAATTTTAAAGTAAACCTATTTTATATGTACTAAACATGTAATTACGGTTACATTTAAATAGATGGCATACGAGTTTCAATAGAAATTACATTAAAGTTTATTTAATTATAATGAATGTTTGACAGTATATTCGACAATAAACTGAAACCATATTTCAAAAACAATCAAAGTAATTATAAAATTGCATCCTATTTAAGTAGTTAAAAAAGCAGTCTTAAAAATTCAACTAATTGCATTTAATCTGAGATTAAACTAACATATTTTCAATTAATTGTAAATAACATGAATTTAAGTGTTCGGAAAAAAATACATTAATTTCGTACTTATTTTATATATACATTTTATATTTCCACATGTACTATTTTTAAAAGTATGCTAAAGTGAAAAATGTTTCACAAGAGTGAGCTCAAATATTCAGGCATGAAGTAATTTAATACTAAAAAAGCATCACCTAAAATAATACTTTATTTAATATTTGTCTTTTTGTATGCTTATGATGATTATTGAATCGTTAGCTTAGCAACATGCTAACATCAATCTCTATTTAAACTAATCGCACGTTGAGTCGTGTATGGATGTGTGGTGCGCTATTTATGTTTCAGTCTATGTAGAGCATTCCGAGGTGGGTAGGATGTTCCCTCAGAAGGCAGCTGTCTATGTAGGCAGTAGGAAGAGAAGCAGCTCGATAGGTTTTGGAACACAGTTTATAGTGGGGCTGAGATCAACCATCAAGATTCCTGAGTAACTAGAGCTCATCTCCTCTCCTCAGCACAACCCGAACATGTTTTGTTTATCTTTTCATTCAGGAATTCCTGTTTGCGTTCACCTTTCCCGGGAAAACATGAGGGTAAGAAAAACAGAAATGTAATGAAAGAATTAAAACTGATTATGGATCAACTGGATGGTGAAAGTCAAAGCATTTGTGTCTCAGTGTGTAAACAGTGACCTACGAAAACTGCTACTGGTAATTCATTACCGACTAAATTTTCCAGCTCACTCAGTTTATTATTTAAGACGGCTCTCTCTTTTCAACTCTCTCCATTAGACACTCACGACTGGTTTGATTTAGTATTAACTTCAGACAGGATGTGTCAATGTGTCTCTCACCAGGGTGTGAGTCTATAAATCTTTATCTGGGACTAACAGACTGTTTGCACATCTTATTTATTTAACAATTAAATGACCACATGAAATGACCTTCTAAATGTTTGCGTATGAGTGGGTGCGTGGGTTTGTGTGCGTGAGCAATTAGCTTAGCGTTGCAGTAAACATCCTAATACTCCAACACAGAGGTGCTAATAAGCCTGAAGAACGTGCCAGTCAAACCTCTAGCTATCACGGCTGCCAGCATCGTGTCCATGGGAACCGCCAACAGTCACTAAATCTTAATCCCTGGGAAACCAGAAACCACACACTGAACACAGAATTCATCCTGCATTCATGCACACTCAAGCCATACAGTTTCACCGACCATAACCTTGCCAAAACTTTAGGACAGGGGTTCCCAACTAGTGGGCCTGGTCCAACTAGGGGACCGCAGCAAACTTCCAATGGGGCCTCAAGATAAAAAAAAAAAAACTAATATTTTTACAAATTCATGTAACGTCTGCTCTCGAGTCAACACACAACACACATACGTTGAGGTATTCTAGTGATCGCATGTTGGAGATTAATATTCTGTTAATAAAGTTGTAAATTATGTTTTTTTGCGCAAACAAAAGCACTCGCGTCATAAAATTGAGGTCAAACCACTGGAGTCACATGGATTACTTTTATGATGTCTTTAACTTTGGCTATAGGCTGGGATTGGAGGGACAGAAAGCTTTCAGATTTCATTAAAAAGATTTTAATTTGTGTTACGAAGATGAACAAAAGTCTTATGGGTTTGGATCGACAGGAGGATGAGTAAATGGTGAACTATCCCTTAAAAAGGCACAATATGAAAGATATTTTTATTAAAATATCCAAAAACCATTAGAACAATGTTATATATTTTGACGACTTATGTACTTAAATTATCCCAAATGATTCCAAGAATTTTTTAATCCAGAGAAATAAGCAATTTTAACCAGGACATGGACCCTTGACTTCCGTAGAAGGAACAGGGTGTCCTCATATTTTTTAGAAGCTGGCAGAAAACTAACCATTGTTATGTAGCTCAAAACATTAAAACCCTGATTTACTGCGAGTACCATGTTTTACCATGCCTAATATCGATCTAGCTCACTGCAGTGTGCAACAAGTGGCCGCTGACCAAACACACAGATTAGCATTATAACATAACTTTCAACACCCTCAAATAATGTATCAAATATGATAAAACAGCGCTGTGTTACCCCACATGCACATGACCGGAAGAAACAGAAGCGGACGTCTGCGGCATAATAAAAGCTCCACTGCTCTCGAGCCGAGTGTCGCGCTTGTCTCTCATTAGCAATAACTCTAGCGGCTTTCAGCCCCACCCTGCTTCATACTACAGTAACGTTAATAAATCTATGATTCATGAATATGAATTCTGCCCAAGTCCCATCGAATTCTTTTTCACCGGTTGTAGAGGTAAAGACAACCCCCATTATTCTGTGAATTCAAGGCGTCATCAAGCTACACCTTTGTTTTGAATAAGCGATCTCTAGCAGCAAAAATACATATTGTGCCTATAGGCATTTCATACATTTTTATACATAACTTCAAAAGGAAAATCCTCCAAAATATAATTCACAAATTAAGTCATGGGACCTTTGAATATTGTTGTTGTTGTGGACATTGGAGTCAAAAAAGGTTGAGAATCACTGCTTTAGGAAAATAAATAAATAAATAAATAAATAAATAAATAAATAATGCAAGACTAGTACTGTATGAATAAATAAATAAACAAATTAAAATGGTACTTTACAATTAGGTTGTTAATGTTGATTTATAATACTACTTTTCAGTATTCATTCATAATACATTACTGCTACAATAAAAAATGCATTGTTATAATGAGTAACATTCATTGTTAGTGTGACACAAATGCATTAACAAATGTTAACAAAACCATATATAACCATATAAGTGTATATATATATATATATATATATATATATATATATATATATATATATATATATATATATATATATATATATATATATATATATATATACTTAATATCTGGTAAATAAATAAATAATATACATGACTAGTACTAGTGTCTCCCTTATTATGTGGGATGCAGCCATGTGTTGAATGAGCTCAGGTGTTGCTGAGATTTAAAGTGAAATCTTTGACCGGATGGAATGAGTGGACAGACACTATTAGACAGCTGCTGGTGATGCAGTTTCACTGTTATTCTATCATTTTTATCAAGACCTCTTGCTAGAAACTCTTGAGACACTCTAGAGAAAACTAGTGTATTACCCATTAAGGACTCATTTAAACTCCAGACTTCCCCTATTATGGATGTACTGTTCATTTTTCTATGTCATTCCCTGACAGATATCAAAAGTGAATGTATTTCATGATCCAAGCTAAATGTTATTTTCTGTATGTCTTTGTGCTGGGAACTGAATAGAGTACATGTTCTCACAAACACACATACATTTATAGAAAACACTACTGTACAAGCGCGCACACACACACACACTGGGGCTTTGTTGTATTCTCAGGTTCCTGCGAAAGGGATCTTATCACATTTATATTTAGAATAGAGAGAAAGGCCCCTTTGGTGTTACATATCACAGATCACATTCTCCATTCATAGAGAAATCTCACTCACTCTCACACTCACACTCACACTCACACTCACACTCACACTCACACTCACACTCACACGTAAGAGAGACATTAAGGCCAACTGCTGTGACATATGACAGGTCACCTTATCTGTTCAATGGCAGTTGTGTCATAAACAGCATAAGGCAGCGAGGTGACACACACACACACACACGGCTTAAAGATGACTAAAGGTTGCTGCAATGAAATTCCTGAGGTTTTTATTTGTACAAGTCAACGTTCTTTCCTTTCAATAAATATGATGTATAATAAATAATCAAGAATCCATTCACAATACAACAATTTCAATGAGCTTAAAAGGAACACAAAAATGTTCTTCTCTTGCCATAAAAGTTCGAAGTGACCAGACAAAGCTCTAAAAAGGACAAAAAAAACTTAGAAGACTTTTTCGTTTAAAAGACCACTTATGATTCTTTTTTTACTTAAAAGAATCATAAGTGGTTCATACGACTCATCTATATTTGCTATATTTAAGCTATTTTTGGAGTCGCTATGATCTGTCATTATAGCAATAGCTGCAAAAAAATTAGAAAATGTCTACTTTTGTGTTGGACAGACAAAATAACCCTGAAGAAAAACTAACAGAAATTAAATTTTAGGGTGAACTATCCCTTTAAATGCCAGAAACACCCCATACCTATAAAGCAAACAAACATGTGGATACCTGTAATGTTCTGGCCCCCACATAATGTGCGTGACAGAGAGATTTCAGATACACGACGGCAGTCTTGCGCATGTGCTGACCTTACTTTGTATTACACATAAGGAAGAGGAAAGAGGAGCACAAACCGTGTGTATGATTAATGACGACTACAATGAGCATATTTGTACAAGTCATGTAATGCAGTCTGTTTGACAGCAAACGTGGAACGCAGCCTATCAGAAAGATCAGACAGACAGTGTGTGTGTGTGTGTGTGTGTGTGTGTGTGTGTGTCTGGGAAAGTAAGAGCGAATATGTGTGGGCCACGGAAAGAATATGCGCGACAAAGGAAGGAGGCAAAGAAAATGTTTGGATAAGAATAACTCCATGTGTGTTACAAGGACACCAGCTGTCTGAATGGGACTATGTGTGTGTGTGTGTGTGTGTGACCGCAGAGTGACAGATGGAACTTGTCACAGAGTCTGAGTCAAAAGCCATCATGTTTACCCAGGAGGCTTCGCTGGCAGAATTTGTTTTGACGAGATTGAGCGCCAAAAGGAGATCACGTTACTCCTTACTCGACACACACACTTATGCTCGAACACACTCTAATGCACACCCTGTTCCTGTAAATTTGGGAGCCGCTGATAGACGGAGGAGGAGTTGTGTGACAGGAGAGACAGAGAAAATCGACCAATCACACCATCAACAATGACGAACTTATTTGTGCATTATAGAGATGACAGACAGAAAGAAAGGAGGAAGACACGAAGGACCGTGATGTGTTGGCCCAACTGTGCGTTACACGAAACGGCAGCTGACACACTCTCTCTCTTTCACACACACACACACACACACACACACACACACACACACACACACACACACACACACACACACACACACACACACACACACACACACACACACACACACACACACACACACACACACACACACACACACACACACACTACACTCTTCATATCCTCTACACAAACACACACAGCTGTGACATTAGGCTCACCCCAGCAGAGGTATTGTGGGTTATTTCAAGTGCTCGGTAAGATAAGAAAGAATTCTTTTGGAGATTTTAACCAAGACTAGAACCTCCCATCTCCTTAAAATGTCAATCTTTTACTATGCTTTTTACTAGTTGCATAAAACGTACAAATAAAAAGCCAATAAACATTCATTTAATAAATCTTATAATGTAGTTGGACAATTTTCAAAAGTACAATATTGATTACCGCAAATGGCGGCCCATTAGAGGCAGAACAAAAACAACACCATCATTTATTAACCGCCCTCCATTGCAACCACAAAATCTTGTTGCTGGGCCGTAGGTTTTAGATTGAGCCTAATGGGACTATCAACATTGAGTCTGAATTTCCGTCACGTTTTTGGCATCAACAAACAAGTCAAATGAAAAGACGTGACATGGCAAGTAATTACTGATTAAGTGGGAATGGTTAATATACCCTTATAAAATAGGATTCAGTTCTGCATGCTGATTGGTCAATACGTGCATCAGAACAGCTGTTGGATAAAGAGTAAATGAGGATTTTTTCCCCTTCTAATATTTTACTGGCCCCACCAAAAAAATTATGAAATAAATCTAAATCTAAAACGCATTTTTATATTTGCTAGAAATTTTTATTCTATTGAAATATTTCTATTGATGCTACAATTCATTTGTTTTAAAAATTATACATAAATAATTATAAAATGTATCCAGCTTTTATTCAACATTTATAATTTAAATAAATTTAAACTTTTCATTAACGAATCCTGAAAACGATGTATCACGATTTCCACAAAAATATTAAGCAGCACAACTGTTTTCAACGTTGATAATAATAATAAATGTTTTCGTGAAGCAAATCAAAATATTAAAATGATTTCTGAAGGATCACGAAACTGAAGACTGGAGTAATGATCCTGAAAATGTAGCTTTGTAATAAGGAATAACTTTATTTTAAATATATTAAAATAGAAAATCAATATTTTTAACTGTTAAATTGCTATTTCACAATATTTTAACAATATTTCAACATTTTAATATAATATAATATAATATAATAATAACAAATCAACAATTTAACCTACAATGAGCTAGAAATTCTACAGCTTTCGATGCAAAACATTACAGACTGAAATGTATTTTTAGTCATGTTCTTAAATCGGTACCTTTTTAAATTACATGCAACTCATGCTTCTCATCTGAAAATGGATCTGTGAGTTTAAAATAAGCAATTTGATGCTAGGGGTAACAATAACCTTTAGCCATAATTATATTCACAATATAGCATGGCCTCTTAAAGCCCCGATCCAACAACAACTAAACTGACTCATCTGAACATACTGTTTTCATTTTACAAACAGAATGTCTGGAAACAAAATGAGCCAAAAATCTGCCAAATGTATTTTTACAAACTGTTATCAGTATTTCATTCTAAACAAGGGGGGAAAAAATTAAACAGAACATTCATCCTGTTTCTTCCCGGGAGCTTTCTCTGTTCAGTCTGTGTGTATTTGTGTGTTTTTATGCATGTATGTATGTGTGTGAGTGATGCTCTGCTGTCTGGCCGACTGTTCTCAGAGATCTGAGACTTTACAAGCTTCCTAGTATGACTATCTTTGCCTGGAAGTGATTAACCTTGTGTGTGAGAAAAAAATAGAGGAGTGGACTAGTTGTCCTAGAACAGAGTAGTTGTAAAATAAGGAAAACATTATCAAAGAGATTGATAGCTAAAATTGATAGCTATTATAATTCACCTTTTAAAACGAGAATGATAAGCATTCGTTAAAGCATTTTTCCTTTAAAATCTACCTAGGGGACAGGAATGTTCTTCTAATTGAGGAAACACCTGTGTGTGCTATTCAGCTTTTTCTCATGTGCTTTTGTATGTCATAACGAGTGTGTGTTCAGCTCATGTGTGTGTTCATACGATACATCATGGCTTTCATCATGTTCTCAATGATGACACCAGACACCTTAATTACCTTCACCTGTACAGGAACAAAGACACACACTTTCTTCACCCGTCCACACCCAGCGTCCTCCATAGAAAACACTTACCAACACACACACACATATATACAAACACAATATGTACTCACATCCAGGGAGTCTTCATTGACGATGATGAGGGACATGCCATGTGACACCAGCTTACAGGAGTAACCTGAGACACAGAGGAGAGTTACAGTAGAGGTGTTACACAAAGCCACACATACACACCCCAACAACAACTTAACCTCTTTGTATATCTGTCATTACCCACTAATGCCTGTCTGCTGTCCACTGCTTTATCTCCAGTCTCACCCAATTTATTTTGAGCTGTCTGTCTGCAGCGCCCGCCTGACTGCCTATCTGACCCTCCTTCCACGTCTCCATTAATCTGGGAGTCTGCTTCTGTGTTTTCAATCAGTGTCTGTTTGATATTGTATTGTGTCTTTGTACTTCTGTCTGTAATTTAAATAAAACATGAAATATTATAAAGAGAAAGGCAAATTTTCTAGCCTAAGGTGGTTTGCTTGTCTGGTTTAAGTGGTTTAACTGGTCTTCCTGTCCCCCTGACAAGTGCACATATCTCTTCTAACACCAGCAAAACAGACCCAGCAATTTGACCCACTGATCCATTTTTCGCCATGGAATAAATGTTTAATATTAATTTGGGTGCTGCCATGATTGTCAAACACCCACAACAGCAAAATCATGTTATAATCAGTTATAGATTTCTGTAGGAAGCTCGACTTAAAGTAATGTTTCCAAGTAGGCTGGTATATGTATAAGGTATATGTACATATATCAGGAGCACTTCCTCTGGGGAGGCAAGGGAGACTGTGCCCACTTAAAAGACTGAATGAGAAAATAATCCATACTACAAAAATAAAAACAAGGCAAATATTAAAGTAAGTGACATTAACAAGTGTATAAATCGCTCGTTGTTCTAAAGTAACACTGTCCAACAGCGACAGCGGGTAAAGTTGACACCCGTGGGTAAAGCTGAGTCCATTGAGTATTAACAGACCCCCTAAACTAAGCATGCAGTGGGTTAATGGGGGGTAATTGAGAATTAATGGGGGAAAGTCACATGAGAGGAGGAAATGCCTCCGTCGCGCTATATTTGGTTCATGCGATAACTCCCGCCTCCTGTTTTCCTGTGTATTTCACGTTCACGAATCAGTCTGAATTAACAAAATGATGCAGTTAATGGGAAGACTCAATTAAAAAGTAAGTAAACAACTCACCCATTTCGATATCACGCTTTATGTCACGTCAAACTTGAAATGGCCTGAATACATGATGACTTGGATTTTTTAGTGAGCAATCAGCTTTTGGACATTAAAAGTACATTTTCGTTTCTGTGACCAGTGTTTACCGAAAAATAAGTTGACTATTAAAAAGAACAGCTGAACATCCGTTCACAAATAAAATATATTGTTTAAATTGCTACTGCCTTTATTCGTTATTTTGGAATAAATGTAAAAAGGCTTAAAAACACTTAACTTAATGAGATTTCTACGTAGTTTTGAATAGAACATTAATTACATTGTTAATGTAAAAATAATGTTTAACCAGGAAAATGTGACAACATTAAGTGTAACTGAGACATGAACTTGATTTATAGTATATAAAAAAACCTTAAGCATTTGCTTCCTAATTTCAGAGCACCACTGCACGCCACTGGTTTACATCTATGCATGACACACACCAATATTGATGGCCGTTTCCTGCTTGTCTCCAGTCAGAACCCAGATCTTGATGTCGGCTTTCATGAGTGTTGCTATGGTTTCCGGGACTCCCGCTTGCAACCGGTCTTCGATCGCAGTGGCACCCAGCAGCAGCAAGTTCTGCATGGCAAAGAGATGAAAGAAAACAATTAAGAGGAAGATGGGAGAAGAAAAGAGAAAACCAAATATATATATTTATTGGGACACCCCTCCAAATAATTACATTCAGGTGTTCCAATCACTTCCATGGCCACAGGTGTATAAAAGCAAGCACCTAGGCATGCAGAGGCTTCTACATCCATTTGTGAAAGAATGGGTTGCTCTCAGGGGCTTAGTGAATTCAAGCGTGGTGCCGTGATAGGTTGCCACTTGTGTAAAAAGTCCACATGTGAAATTTCCTCACTACTAAATATTCCATGGTCAACTGTTAGTGGTATTATAACAAAGTGAAAGCAATTGGTAACAACAGCAACTCAAGCCACAAAGTGGTAGGCCACGTAAAATCATTAAGCGGGGTCA
The DNA here is from genome assembly GCA_023029165.1 of Gobiocypris rarus. NCBI lineage: Eukaryota > Metazoa > Chordata > Actinopteri > Cypriniformes > Gobionidae > Gobiocypris > Gobiocypris rarus. Next base: position 13,940,883 of record CM040924.1, on the reverse strand, counting down.
GCGCATGCTGAGTCGCACAGAGAGCAGAACTTTCTTCAGAGTCGATAGCTACAGACCTTCAAACTTCGTATGGCCTTCAGATTAGCTCAAGAAAAGTGTGTAGAGAGCTTCATGGAATGGGTTTGTGTAAAGCAAAAGTGTAAAGTTTGTTGGAGGGGGGATTGTGGTGTGGGGTTGTTTTTCAGGGGTTGGGCTTGGCCCAATGAAAGGAACTCTTAATGCTTCAGCATACCAAGACATTTTGGATAATTTCACGCCCCCAGCTTTGTGGGAACAGTTTGGTGATGGTGAGTTTGGTGTAATATATATATATATATATATATATATATATATATATATATATATATATATATATATATATATATATATATATATATATATATATATATATATATATATATATATATATATATATATATATATATATATTAATTGTTATTATAGAACTATTAATATTGTATAGAGAATATATAAAATATACCAGATTGTGTATGATCAAATGTTTATGGATAATTTATAGTGTAAAATTACAGCGGATAAATGCATTTTTTTTGTTTTTTTTGTTAAATTTCACATTTTAATTTAGAATTTTAATTATAGTTCTGAATCCTGTTCGCTAACTTCAGAAAATGATTATGATGCTAGGGACCGGGTGTTATGGGTGGTTTACTAAAGTGTTACTTGCTGACCCTGAAGTCTTTATTATATCCTGGCTTCTAGATATTGCTCGTGTTCCTCCTGTAATGCGAGTCTATGGGATTTTTTCATTTGTTTTATTCTCATCCGACAAAAATCCTACATTTAATTTCTTAGAAAAGTAATAGCACACAACATTTTTTCAAACCTTCCTACTAAATAAAGCCACACACAGAAGCAAACAGAAATTCAGTAAAAATAGGTGACGCAGCAACTTGACACATCAACATCTTTCACACCTTCTCAATCCATCTGCTCTCATTTACTCCTTTTTATCTTTCACCATTTCTTATTCAATTCTTTCTATTTTCTCTTTCCTCCATGTAAGTATTTGTATGTGGAATATTTGTGGAGTGCCTGGTGTATTTATGTGTGTGTGCAGAGGTAACACAGTAGTGTTGTTGACTCTGGTTTTATAGGGCTCTTGGCAGACCGGTGCAGGTAATTATCCTCACTGTGGTATACCAACCCTCCTCAGACTACTAATCTGGGCCAGAGCCCTGAAAAGCACACAAAACCCAACAAACTGGATTTTCACTGCTCTATATAACAGCGTCTGTGTCCCGGGGCTCAGATCTCTGATCAGTAAGTTCGAAGTTTTGCAATACGGTGTAATCCGGCCTAATGGGGAGGCAATGAGTTAATAGCTTGTAGCAGTTAATGAGAGAACAAAGCACCACCTTCTGCACAATTTGAGTTCACAGCGGTAAAAAAAAAGTAATGTTACAGTGTCACCTGTTGACCAATCAAAGCACTGCAGCTGAAGCACACCCCATATACAGTATCTATCCATCCATCCATCCTAGTTACTTTTTCAAACTCTGTATATGCAAGAATCGTACAATGCCAACCACATGTTCACTCAAGCACCTTGGGATTTAAACAAGGTAATGAGATATCATGATGGGAAGAAATTGGCATAATTTCCATCAGTTTTCCATCCACACTGACATCTACTCTATACATCTATAGACATGACTGTCATTACTTTAGCAACTATAATAGATATTCACTATAATGTCTGAACAAATGGATCCAAGAGCATCACTTGCAAAAAGACAGTGCAGAGACTAATCAGATTTGAAATCAAATCAAATGAGTGCAGTGTGAACAAAGCCTTAGTAGCAAATAAACAAGATATCCTTTGGAGTCTGGACTGGGGAGAGTAGAAACACAATATCTATCAAACAATCCCTTGATCAAATATAATAGCGGTTCTCTAATGATAAGCATGGCATATGTATTATGTACCTTCTCTATGAGTTCGAAGCATTCCTCCAGTTTCTGTGCCCTGTCCTTTAGAACAGTGCTGACACGATTGTACTCCTTTAACCATTCCTGATACGCCCCCTCCTCAAGGTCCACATATGCAAAACAAAGTGTCCGCAGCCCTGCAAATGCAAACAAATACAAACCAAAGTTAATCCGAAGAGAAGATAAACGGTTAAACCTTCAAACAAATGACAGGCTTGAGAAACTCAACACCTTCTGTGGCAAACTGCTCCAGATGGGCCTCCGTTAGGTCCTTATACTGTGACGTCTCATTCAGGCGCTCAAAAATCACATTGTCCTGAAATACATGCATAGCATCATTACACTGCTATGGCTTGTGCCATATAATCCTATCCATTTTGAGTATAAGCTTTATCATCATAAGGAATGATGAATTGTACATGTACTGTAAACACTACCATTCAAAAGTTTGGGGTCAGTATTTTTTTCTTTAAAGAAATCAATACTTTTATTCTGCGTCTGCGCTAATCGTGTGGATTATGAAACACTCACCGCTCCCTTGCAATAAAGTCGAAGTTTGCCCGTAGGTGTTCTGACAATCACTGACATCCGTTTGCGATTGCTGCAAAAAACAAAAAAGAAATATGCATTGAAAGTTGAAATACTGAAAGTTCAGGGTGTTTGTGGTGTTGTATGTGTGATGGTGTGAGAGCTCAGCTCACAGCTGTGTCCTACCTGGAAAATTCTAGTACATTGAGAAGCTCATATGTCTGCTCTGTTCCTCTCTGAGAAGCAAACAAAAGAAATGTACACATTGAATACAAAGACATACAACGAGTATGTTTGGAGTTTTCATTATTAATGGCAAGAAACAAACACTAACCGCCTCTATGATGACTGAATGTGGTGTTCGTGCAGTAAAAACAAAGCCCAGACTCTTGGCACCTTTAACCAGCGCACCTTCATCTGAAAACATCAGTCAAAAGTCACCAAGGCTGCATTTATTTGATCAAAAATGCAGTAAAAATAAAGCAAAATATTATTACAATTTAAAAGAGCTTTCTATTATATTTTAAAATGTAATTTATTCTTGTGATGGCAAAGCTGAATTTTAGCATCATTACTCCAGTCTTCAGTGTCACATGATCTTTCAGAAATCATTCTAATATGCTGATTTGCTTTTTAAACGAATCAGAAACCAATAAGAATATTGTGGTACCTGGTGAGGAAGCCTGGTAGATAAGCTGGTCTCCTTCTCGCTCAGGAACAACAGTGTGACAAACAGCCATCATGGTCAAAAACTCACAAATCTGGGGGCACGTGGGCTATAGAAAAGGAGAAAAAGGCAGATTTGAACTATATACTTACATGATACACAAGAAACTGTGTTTTAATATCCAAGATAAAATAGTGAACAGCTAAAAAGCTCTTACATGGTTCTTCTCAATGTTCTGGATAAGAGCAGGATCATCAAACTCAGTAGAATTATGACTAGTAGAGGGAAGGTGACTGCAAAAAGACAAACAGAAATAAGATATAATGGACAACATGATTTCATAATGCACATTATCCTCTTAGACCTGCGTACTATTCGCCAGGGTACAGGACAGAGATAGAATCAGCGGCATCTGACCTGAAGTCTTCCATGGATCGATCGCATTCCAGGTCTGGGAAGTGCCTGGAGACAGCGTTATAGATCAGTGGCCACTCACACAAACATAAACAAAAAGTAACAGATCAATGCACCCTAATAGAGCCAGAATGATGAAAAGCACAAAGATAATGCGAGTGTATTGATGTACGAAAGCAAAGGAACACCACAATTACCCGTATGTAATTCCAGCTATCGTGCACTTTTTGAAGTGCATGATGTTGCAGGTGAGAGTGCCCGTCTTATCTGAAAATAGATATTTAACCTGAAAAAGAAAAAGACAGCATGAGACGTATTGTAGACAATGTAGATTAACATTAGTAAAAGTTAATGAGCCGAGCTTCTCCTCACTTGGCCTAGTTCTTCATTCAGATTGGACGTTCGGGCCATAGCGGGAGTGTCCGTCTCAGCATAATACATCTCAACATCCTGTAGATGTGCATGAAGAACAAAGCATTTATTCATGACGGTTCACATTTTTAGGTTTCAGTTTGAATCAGCTTTCTGCTCATGGTTTTGGTAGAGTTTGAAAAATGCTGTATTATAACACTGAGTGATGCACTGAAATTGTTTTAAAAGGCCAAAATCGTTTGTTGAGACGTTTAATAAGACATTTTATCAGTTAATCCCACTATAATTGGTGATATTTAGTAATTACCCAGTTAATGAAGAGAGCCTGTGTGAATTTGACCACTTCTAGAGTGACCAGTAAGCTGATTGGAATCAGGTTGTTATAGAGGATGATGAAGGTCAGCAGATTGTACCAGAAGTTCAGGGAGATGTCACCTGGATAGACAATGACATAAGCTTATTTTATGAACATGAACATATGCAAAAGTTCAAAACCATTTATTTAGGGCTAGTATGTGCTAATAAGTGAAAAAGTTAAAATAAATATTCTAAATCCACATCTAAAAGGGCAAGTAGGTTTCACTGTGCTAAACAGATGTGTGTGCATATATATATATATACCTGCACGGGAAAGGTACCAGCAAGCCTCATCCGTGTGCTGTTCGTTCCATATGGCGGCCCCGATGGAGCTGACCAGTGCCATGACCAGGAGAATCCCGAACAGAACCAGGATCTGCATGTTTGTCACACGCTCCACATTAGAGCGTTTTAGTGGAGCTTTAGTGGAATTCTGCAGGATGGAAACATTATATCAAAGCTCTATACACTACCGTTCAAAGGTTTGGGGATCAGTATTTTTTTTATAAATAAATTTAATTCATTGTAATTTAATAAATGCAGCCTTGGTGAGCTTCATTCAAAAACAAAAATAATTTACACCAGAAACCAGAAATTTGAATGGTAGTGTACATGCATATTACAATTTACATCTATAATAACTGCATGTTTTAATCTATAAAAGATAGTATAAAATAGTGTAACCTCAGTAATTTTTAGATGATTTCACCATTAAATACATGTACCAAAGATCTGATTATGATTAACCTTTATAAAAAATAAAAAAAAAGTAATGTGTCACAGTAACTAACTGCAAAACCATAGAACTCTGATATATATCATGGTGTTGAATGATTACCATATTTACGTCCATGGAATTTACGTAACATGTTTTTCTAATAATTCAAAAAAATGTTATGGTACATAAATAATAATAATAAATTTTTTTTTTTAAGCTTAATAAAAAATAAAAAATAAAAAAAAACTCCTTCTTACTCATTTATTATATTCCAAATCACTGTCTACATCAGTGTTATTTGAGTATTATTTATATACTATTGCTGTATTTATTTTATTTGTATATTTTCGGTTGGCAATTTGTATGTGCTTTTGCCATTTTTATTAGTTTTTTAAATATTTTTGTTAAACTAAAACTGAAATAAAATATAAATTAAAGCTTTAGTAATCTTATTACTTTAACTTATTTTATCATTTTATATCAGTTAATTGCCAAAGCAACGTTTCAATTTTTTGTTTGAGATTTTATATCTGATATTTATATTTTATTATTACAGTTATTACAGTTAACACAAGTGATTTTAATAGTTTTAATTTTAGTTAACAGTAACAACACTGGTCCACATCCAGCTTTTCTGAGATCACACTTACCTGCATGAGTTTGGAATCATGTCCAGTGTAGACTACAATTCCCACAACCCACTGCGTGTTCCTGAGCTGGGCGCCTCGTAACAGCACCTGGTCTGGCCCAAGTGGAGCTGGGCTGTAATTCAAACACATGGTCACTGAATGAAGTGGGTGTATGCGTTATATTTTACATTCACACCATTTCAAATAGTGAGTTGGCGTACTTGAGGTTTTCTAAGCGTAGTGTTCCAGTGAAGTCGTACAAGTGTCTGTTTGGCCCCTCACATTCAAGACGACCAGACAAAGCTATCAGCTCCTCCAGAGACTGAAAACCAGCTGTGAGTGAGAGACCCTGAAACAAAAGGAACAAACAACAAGTATGTTCAGAGCGCCAGACTAACATTTGAGAGCACTAAGTTCTACAGATGGTTGCACCAGCACCTGATTTGGCAGCGCATTAAGTGCAGATACTAAAAATATTATATGTTTAGTTCTTGGAAATGCACATTTGACAGTAAAGCACTGAGCTTGAGTTGACATGCAGATAAAATTAAATTTTATTAAGAACAGTAATGTGCAAAAATGTCATTTTATAGGGAAAAATGTATATTCTACTCAAATGTATCATTGTTCTCCTATAGTATCATACTGAACTGACCGACAGCTTCAGTAATTTTTAAAAGGAGTTCTCTTTACTCACTTTCTGTGTATTTCAGTCGCAATTACAAAAAAAAAATGTATTTCTTGATGATTTGATATATTTTATAATAGTGATTTCATAATGTCTAACTATAAACAGAAAAGCAAAACGTGAAAAAAAATTATGTAGGGAGTGGAAATTATTAATAAGCCAATAAGTTATTCTATACCACCATCTACTGGTTATAGTGGTATTTTGTTTGCCCCCAAGTGTTAGTTTTCCTACACCATGAAACTTTTAGTTTTACAAATGGGGACAAACTTTGAAGGAGGAACAAAACATTTTGGTCACCACATTAAAAATAACACTTAAATTGGATAATATTTAGAGCTTTGAAGTGCTAGAAAAACTGTGAAGCACTTTAAAAGTACTTGAATTTCACTCTCAAACGGCTGCATGAACCCAGAAATGAATAATGTAAAAACATCCGACTATTTATGCCACAATACCATGGTTACAGTTAGTGTAATTACAAAAAATCCATGGTGAATATCTATGACTTGTTCGTTCATGGCACAGTGCTGACGTGGAAGCCACGAGAAACATTGTTTGATCTGATATCTATGGTTTATAACAGAGAATTCTGTGCTGAATTTGAATAGTTTCTCATTAGAACTCGCTGCGATGTTATTAATTCTGTGGCGAATTGAAACACTTTCTCACTTGATCTCCCAGTGCCGTATAGTAACAGGGTCACGTGATGAAGATTGACATGTGAGTAAACCTGTTTTGAGCTCATGCTGCCGTGTCTATTATTCTGCTTTTGCTTTGTTTGCTGTTTCTCATGTGCAACAGAAATGGCAGCTCCTATCAATTGAGGAACATGGTGGTGGCACCAGTGCGATCTCTGAAAGAAATTTCATCAGACCGGCATGAAAAAAGGTTGCAAAGGACCTATTGGTGACCCCTGATGTTATACTCTTAGAACACATTATACAAAACACACAAGACTTGTTATTTGTACCTGTCGGATCTTTAGGTTGGTCTCGCCATCTAAGTTGGATGTTTCAGTATAGCACATCGCCTGAGGCTCACTGTGAGAAAAACATCCGCAGATTTAACACAAAACAGCTGAACACAACACACACACACAAATATTTCACTGAAACATATTCTCAATAATCACATCTAACTTATTTTTCACATCTATAAATCACACTACAGCACAAACACAGCAAGACAAACCCCACGGATACACACACAAATACACTGTGGTGCTGACCTGGAGGACACTATGACCATGTCAGCCGGGAGATGCTGCCCATTGGTCACCTTGACTATGTCTCCCACTGCCACCTAGTGGGCAGGTGCAGCAGTGCAACAGCATGAGGAGGGAGAAAATGAGATTAAGAAATAGACCACAGTGCTTGGAAACATAGAAAGGAGAAGCAACACACAGCTGGATGTACAAAAATCAAGAGAAAGTAAAAATAATAAAAAAATAGCAGTGAGAGGTGAGCTGAAAAAAGCAGGTGTTACCAAAACATAAGAGAAAGCATCATTGACCGAAAGGAGGGAAGGAGGAGTAAGAGTAAGAAAAAAAGATGCAGAAAGAGACAAAAAGACGGGGTTACCTGCTTCCATATGATGGTCTGCCATGCTCCGTTACGCAGTACTAGAAAACAATGACATCATCAGAAAAATTATCCAAATGAATATTTAAACCTCTCATTATAATATATATATATAAATAAAACAACTTTTACACTTTTTTTAAATTTACTTTATATTAAGATTCTCATTAGGGCATATTTTTTCTAAACTTCTAAAAATAAATTGCCATTCCAAGTCAAATATTTGAAATAATTATGAACAATTATGTATGCTAATTAAAAAATAAACATATAAAAAGTCTTAAAGTCTTTTTTTATAAATGTCTTTTAAAGACATTAAAATTTTGACCAATTACATAAAGCCAATAATTATTTTCATTTATTATACCAGATAAATAGCCAATAATAAAATTCTATACTATTTTGCATCATTAATATTAAAAAAAAAATCGTTTAATGTTGAAGTGAATTTGGCATCACAATATTATAATGTAAATTATATAGTAAACATCAAAAAACAATAGTCATTTTGAGATTTGCAACATTTAATATTATTAAGTTCAACTATTACATTTGTGTTTTTAAAGAGCAAAGGTAAGCTAAATGAAAAAATATTTTAAACATTTATAATGATTAAAATTGTGTATATATTAATGGTGTTTTCAGAGCTTAATTTCAAAAACACTTCATATTAGCTACCCGTGAATCCACATTTGACAAATATAGGTCACGACTGTGACTACAAAAACACTAAACCCATAACTTAAATAGAGCATTTCAAAATATATAAAATGTTACGTAACAAAGCACTTCTAGCCCTAAAAATTTCTAGGGCATTTTTGTTACTTTAAGTGGCATTTTGTTTGCAAGTTGCCCTAGTTAATTTTATACATATACACCCTGATACACATATATGATTGTAACACTCAACCTGTTGTCTTCTTCTTGTTCACCGTGTTGTCTGCTTTATGTCTTTTCTGTGAGAACACAACACGCGACATATCATCAGCATTATTCATCCAACGAATTCAACTGAATTTCAAAGACAATGCACTTATCCTGTGTTGTCAAAACAAGGTCTGGACAGTTTAACGTCAATGCAGCGCTCTATTCATCAGAATACTCACATAATCCTCAATGATCTCCTTGATCCCAGCCACTGTCAGAATAAAGATAAGGGGCACCAGCGTTGTGTAGCGACCCGTTGGTGAGACATCAGGGATTTGCTGCATTTGAGAATGTACGCAGATAAACATCAAATTAGGTACTTTACTTGGTGGTACAACAATATACTTTAGGAAAGTCCCATTTAAAATGAAAAATATATATATAGGTAGGGAAAACAGATTCCTAAACTGTATGGCCTCACAAGATTTGGAATTTAGTGTACAAGTTGTATGGACTATTTTTACGCACCGGAGGAACCTTTTCATAGTTTCTAGAATTATTGGCGGACGTACCCAAATGTTGGCGTGTTCGCACGGCAGGAACTAGGAATGATTTTAGTTCTACGAACTCCTTTTGGGGGACATAAATTAGCTCCTGCTTTAGAGTAGGGTCTAACCTTGCACAATAGAAACTACCAGGTACGCAAGTGAACGATGATTGGCCGAACTAACACAAAACACCAGCACCCGCCATTTTTTAAAAAGCTGTGGAAACACACAGATTATAGCCTATAAATTTACTCCAGAAACTAACTCTACAAATATGGAAAACAATAATAGATGGACCTCTCAGCCTTTACTCTAAAGAGAAAAACACAACTTTGAGGGGACCAAGCGAAACACGATTATGTATTTCTTCTAAGCTAGCGACATAAGCCACACGGCAAACGCTAATACTTTTTCATTTCCCGTCTACTTTCTTTGTATGACAGTTCTATCTAATGATATTAGACAAGACTGTTAAACAGATCGTAAACTAATGAAGACAGAGAATGTGAGAGCTGTGTGCTCAGACGGCGTTCTCTCTCAAAATAAAAGTCACAACAACAAATGCGGCTTCCATCACTTCAGAGTTACTACTGGCGGTGCGAATGCAACTAGGAAAACGGCCCTAGCGGATCCTTTAGTTCTCTGGGAACCACCCTGGTGGCTAGTTCCTAGAACTACCCGGTGTGAAAGTCCCTATAGTTATGGTCCTTTTTTTAAGTTTAAAAGCGCTACTCATCTTTTATTGTTACGAGTAAATTATCAAAATAAAATTAAAATTATTTGGAACGACATGAGGGTATGTAAATTAGTACATTTAAACTTTTAGATAAACTATCCCTTTAAACATCAAAAAAGAATGAAGTTAGCTTAAGACTTCAAAACTAAAGCTGAATTCATCGTAGAAGTTGAATTGAAGAACATTTCAGAAAAGTGTTAGCCAGAATATTTGAGGTATATAAAGCATGAGTAAATGAGTAAACAACATGATACAATGAAGAAACTTTTTTTGCTATTTAGCTTTTTTGCTCACTCTTTTTCATGCAATACTGGCCTATCTAGTTGGATTGTGTGGCAGCGGTAATTGAGAGTGGATAGTGACTCAAAGTGGATGAGAGTAAAATAGCGGACCACTTCCAAAAATGGACATAATACACAAATGGACATGTTGGCAAATGACTGAAAAATCACATGGTCAGCATAAGCAGCATGGCTCCTCAGATGGATATCCCCCTTGAAAGTGATCAACATGAGCAACAAATTTTGTACTTTGAGGTGCTCAAAACAAAGCAGATGTAGCCCGTACAGTTGTCTGACCATCCCAAGTGTCATACCTGCATAAGAGCAATGAAGAGGAAGAAGGCATTAGCCGCTCGCCTGATCTGTTCGTACAAGAACCGTGGCAGGAAGGTAAGGATCCCGTATTTAGCCGTGCTACAGGGAGAAAAGGGAAAATTCATGAGTTTAAAAGCAATCTATCAGCTTTAAACTATTTTAAAACATCTATATATACACTCAACCATGGCCATAAGAGCACTAATTTAGGATTAGCTCCACACAGGCTTCAATGAAAAAGCATCCGTAAGTGTTTTGAAAGCCAGCATCCATATGCTTTCACAAACACCTGACAGGTCATTGCTCACTGCATTAAATTTAGATAAATAATCCCAAAATAAGTGTTTGGGCTGTTAAGATGGATGTTTCTCGGCGTGTCTGTCAATTATCTGTATTGATCGAACCCCTAAGTAGCTCTTGAATAGCTGATTGCAGCGGTAAATGTTTTACAGTCATTAAAATAGCTGTTAAGAATTCCTAAAAATAACCTCCGTGACTTCGAATTTGCTTCCGTCCCAAGGCTGTCCATCTAAATCTACACATGAGTCAGTGTTTGTTTGTGTGGGTGTTTTTGTATCCGCATCTGGAGGCACGTATTGTGTAAATCCAATCGTAAGCATGTTTCTATAATACAGCGTGTGTACTTGTGTGTTTTTGATCCTCTTTGTAAACATGACACCCTTCTGGGCTCATCGGCAATGAGTTCACAGCCTAACACACCCAGTGTAACCCACACTACGGCGTCAAACAGCAGCTCGGTAGCTGACCTGGAAGTACGGCAGGCTATCGTTGACATCAAAGAGTGGCTGAAACCATTCATACGATCCCCTTCATTAACATTCAGCGGTCCAATCACACACACAGTAACCCAAACCGCGGTCACCATAATGTGTAGTACCTGGGGTTACCCTAAAAGACTGATATGGATGATTGCACTGCTGGATTTGTTGATCTAGTTACTTTGTGATTGACAGCTGACCAATTGATGCCAATGCAATGGGAAGCAGAAACCAGTTGGTAAATAAAACATGAAGATTAAGGAATAAGAGAGTGATCTGAACAATTCTTATTAAAATTTCCACTGCTCCAGTCAGAGAGGCATTGTGCTGAGAAGCTGATGAGCAGAAAAGGTCAGAGCTCCATCTGATCTGAAATTAGCCAATGACAAAACGGCTTTGGATTTCAAGGGCCGCCTTAATGTTGTTGCAGGAACCAAAATAGAGCCTTTTAGAGCAGAATCGAATCTTTAGAGTATACTGGTGGATCGATGAAGAGTGTGTGGGTGAGTATTTTCAGTACTGAGAGGTTGATTTTGTATGAGCTCCCATATTATATATCTACCAGGCTTTTGTTGCAAGTATTGACCTATCATTTCCATAACACAATCATATTCATACAGATTCAAAAAGGGACATTTTGTCATCAGCAGAATTTTATTGCATATCAAACTGATATAATAGCCATCCGACAGATAAAAAACACTCAAGTCTTTAGAGGACTTGGGCACTTTGGAGACCAAAAGACTTTTTGTTCAGGAACTGCAGATGAACTCTTGCCAAGCACGCCCGGAACATGACCTTGGTGTGCTCACAGGAAATCTCTGACAGAGTACTTCACTTAATGGAAGCTATTCGGATGTCGCATTCAATGTGTACTTGCATACATTTAGCATGGAGTTTCCCTGAGGGAAAACCTTAACTTGATTAAAAAAAAATTGTGATCTATTTCATAGCATCAGAAGTTAATAAGATTATCTTCATGTTCGACCATAAAGTGTTGGAACAGCTGTGTTGGTGGTGAGGCATCAATAATTAATAATACAGGTAAAAACAAAAAGTCGAGTGACTGCGAAATACAAGGGGAAATGGGAGGAGGCAACGCCTCTGCATTGCTGTGACTGGCTGATCACACTGTTGATGGGATATCACCCCTCTCCGAAGTGCGCACATCTTTCTGAATGAGCCAAACTGGTGAAAATGGACAGGCTAATTATTAAGTAAGCAACTTAACCACTCTGAACTTGAAATGACTTGAAAACTCTAAATGAACTGTGAATGAGCTGCTTTTTAAAGAAGAAAAAAATGTAAGGTGGATTTCAAGCCAAAATCAATACACTTGTAATCTTTACTGAGAATAATACATCTTTAACTTTGTATGACTTTAATTTATTTGATAATAAAAGATATACAAAATCTTCTTCTTAGAGTATCATTAGAGTTCTTTTTGAACTTTTGTGTGTAAAAACACAATTGATAAGACTTTTAAGCAACTTGATAAAAATGTTCATATATAAACAGCATGTACACTACCGTTCAAAGGTTTGGGGTATTTTTTTCATGAACTGAATACTTTTATTCAGCAAGGACGCATTACATTGATCTAAAGGGACAGTAAATACTTGTTACTCGATTTCTATTTCAAATAAATGGTGTTCTTTTGAATTTTTTATTCATCAATGAATCTTGAAAAACAATATGCATCATGGTTCCCACCCAGAGAAATATTAACATTGTTAATAATCAGAAATGTTTTTTGAGCATTAAATCAACATATTAGAATGATTTCTGAAGGATGAAGTGACTGAAGACTAGAGTAATGATTCTGAAAACTCAGCTTTGCCATCCCAGAAATAAATTACATTTTAAAACATTCTAATAGAAAAAAGTTATTTTAAATTGTAAATCATATTTAACAATATTACTGTTTTTTCCTCAAATAAATGAAGCATTGCATGAGAGACTTCTTTCAAAATCATTACAACATTACTGACCCTAAAATTTTTATTGCCAGTGCAAATAAAATAAATTATATATATAGTTTTCTTGTTGATGGTGCAAGTTAAATGCTGATCATTATGCGTTTATATTAGACTAACAACAAAGAGAGGAGTATTTTCCTTCTCATTTAAAAAGACACCCATAGAGCACTGCCACAAAGATACAATAGTTTGCAGCATCTTTAACATTCTTTTTAAATAGCTAATTTACAGCCACAAAAAGACCACAATAATAATAACGGAGCCGTGATTATGTTCACATTTTAAACAAAGAATACTCTAAGAGTACAATAAAACAAGCTATAATAAATTCAAACTGCAATGTTATATTTTTCTATTCCATACGATAAAGACTTGAATGAACTCACCTGACATGGTTGTCACAAAATTTGGTGGTCTGGGCTCGGTTGAGCAGCACAATCCGCGCTGTGGCATCTATCGGGTCCGCCTGTGATGTGGTTCCGGACATCTCATCCTCTGCCTTGCGGTAGCCTGCGGCCGAGCACGCGGGTCCTGCACCGTTCGAGTGATGGGAGAGAGGCGAGGCTAGCGTGAGTGTGCGTGGAACAAGACAGGAGGAAGAACAGACATAGAAAGGTGGTTTACAGTTCAGTGCGCTGGCCACTAACACTACTACTGTGTGCTGATGCAAGCCGCCCCTGGCGTCAATGACGTTTCCCTCGGTGCACCGCCCTCCCCGTCCCTTTCATTTCCCCCCATCCTCATCATCATCATTATCATCATCGTCCTCATCATCCACGAGCAAAAGCTCCGTCACCGATACAGCATACGCGCGACGCCCACGGGACCTCCTGTATAGAATGTGCTGATGGGAGCACAATGGCGCAGCAAACACCTTTGTAGGAAACCTTGTGCATTTGTTTATCTTTATAAAAGCCTCTTTATTCCGTGGAAACACCTGTGTATTCACGATGCGCTGAAACGAAAAGCAATGAGACAATGGCTGTGTCTCAAAATCTAGCGAGCTGCCTACCTAGGCAGCATTTTAGGCACCATACGCGCCTGATGCGAACAACGCTTTCGGAGCCTGATGGCAAAAACTGATGGCAAAAACTGATGGCAAAAACTGAAAGACTCAGGAGGAGTTTCTTTCCCCAGGCCATCAGACTCCTGAACTCAGTCACGTGACTTCACTTCACCCGCACACACATAAACATCCAGTTTAACATTAACATCCACATACTGTCATTGCACTGCACTTTATGTTCTATTGTTACTGTGTAACAGCCTGTTATAAACCTGTTTGCACATTATACTTCTGTTTGCACATTACATTATACCTATTGTTTGCACATTATACTTTATATATATATTTTTATCTCCTACTTGATTATTTATAACTCTACATATGTTTAGTACTTTTTTATTCTATTTTTATTCTATTTCTATTTTAATTTCCTCCTTGTGTTTTCTTGTAACTGTTATTTGCACTGTCTTTAGAGCGGACCTGTTTACATTTCACTGCCAGTTGTATATTCTGTATATAACTGTGTATGTGACAAATAAAACTCTTGAATCTTGAATCTTGAATCTTGAATCTTGAACATTCATTACATCTCGTAATTCCTTTAATCTCTCCCATTGTCATCAATCTACACGTAGCGTATGTTATTTTATTTTTATTTATTTATTTTTTTTTTTGGGGTATTCAAACAAAAACTTCATTTTCGAAATAAAATTATTAAAATATAAAAAATAGAATTAAACTGAAGCTACAGCAGTCATAATTTAAAATATGATAATTATATTTTTTAATAATAATTTATTTAAAATAATATTTGATTTTAAAAAGAACGAAATTAAAATGATATTAAAAAAATAATGTTATTTATTCAGGAGTAGCCTCGCGCTTACAGCTGATTGGTCCGAGGTGAACGTTATGCGATGACGTACGGCTTCGATTCGATGCATCCAGAAGCGAATGCGGCGCGGTCCGTCGCGTGGGGTTTGAGACACAGTCACTCGTACGCTGCGATTCCCTCTCAGATGTTGCAGCATCACAGACCACTGCCAAATAATTATTTTCCGCACATAATAAATAATGTAGGCTCGGTAAATAACAGCGCTGTCTGGATGTGACAGGAGAGTTTACCCAGCTGCTGCATGATCGAAAGCGGGCGTGGAGAGATGGACTACACGCGTCACTTCTCCCATTCCAGTCAGCCTCTCTAATAGACAAGCCCCAAACCCTCTCCCACCGTGTCATTTGGGCCGCCTCGGGCAATCTGGGGATGTTTTTATAAGGCTCCACTCCGTTGTGTCTGCAGTGACAGAAGATGGTTTCCCTCCAGACAGCGCGCTTTCTCTGTCCGCGTCTAAACTACAGCGTTACCCGCAGTCAGACAACACAAAAACCTTACACTTAAAGGCGCAGGCACTGCTCGGGAGCTACACCGGGTCTGTCTCCACAATGTGGATCAAAAGGCACTAAACGTGTTCACTTCCTGTTCAGTTGCTCCTCCTTGTTATGATGGAAATTTTACCTGTTGCTACAAACCGTTTCTCAGTTCATGTTTGAAGGTCAAATTGTCAATTATGTCATTAAGGTAGAGGAACAAATAAAGGTTAAAGAATGTCATTAAAAAAACAGTAATAGACCACTGTTCTGAATATTGTGGGATTTATTAACATGCACTGGACTACATATTGTATTTTTATTAACCAAAAGATTTTGCGCTAAAACACCATAACTTTTCAAAAGGTTTGAAAAAAAAAAAAGATTTTAACATAAGCAAAGTAATTATATTATAAAAAATAAAAAAACTAATAAATGTATTAATTTTGTGATAACTGTGTTTATATTTATTGTATTATTTTAATACATATTTTAGTGTTGTCAAATCAATCGCGATCAATGACATCTAACGTAACAGTTTTTGTTTTGTGTATATATATATATATATATATATATATATATATATATATATATATATATATATATATATATATATATATATATATATATATATATATATATATATATATATATATATATATATATGCACAAAAGCCACTAAGTCCGTCTGATGTTTTTCTTTAAAATAAGCATTTTTGTCAGGCTCCTATGTATAGATTTCAACCTAAGTACCGGTACTTCTTAATGGGCTGAGGCTGGAATTTAGTGGGTTTGAAGTGAAAGTACTTATACTATATGTGGGGAGCATTCACTCAATATCATTATCTCATTTTTGACCGAAGTGGCTTTTTGAGGCTTTTGCATCTGAACTCTTCATATACACATTTTTTTAAATAATTGTTAAACTTTTTCCCCCAAAACTTGCATTTTCTGATCATTTGCTTGCAAGTAAACAGTATATGAATGTTGCGTGAGAATCTTTTTTCCCCCGCAACCATGCTGTCTCTTGAACCATATCTAGCCTTTTATCTGTAAGTCAGTCATGCAAAACCATAAACCAAAAAAATCAGCTAAAACATATCCCACATAATCAGGCTAGGGGCTGTATCTCCATCACATCTTTTTGCTTTCTGAGAATGCATTCTGCATAGTTCTCTTGCTTGTACATGCATGATCTTAAGTTACGAGGTGCAGGGTGTAAAAATAGAAAGCACCCATCTCTTTGGTGTCATAGGCCAGCTTGACCACTGAACTATCTTGCCATTAACTGAGAATTGGGTGAACTTGTAATTATGTAAGATGTCGTATATTTTAGTGCAGAAGACACTGGCCCCTTAAGTGTGTTTTTATGGAGTCATAAATTATGGCTAATGTATCTTCCAAGGTGACTTCAGACTTAATTGAAACATGAACTACAGCAGAGAACTGGGAATAGTTTAAACTGCAGTGGCTCTCAACTGGTTCTGCTTCAGGATCCAAATTTTACATTGAACATCAGTACCATTTATCATACAAAATTAAACAAAATGTCCTTAAATATCAAACATGAAATGTATTGATATTATAATTATTAAAATGAACCCTCACAGATCCAGTAATATGCACTGGGCCAAATATTGTATTATATTAACCATAATATTTTGCACTAAAATAGCCTATAATAAAAGTTTCAAAATGTTTGATGCATGGCCTTTGAGGTTCAAAATAAATATGAAGACTTTTATTTATTATTATTTTTTAAATTAATAAGCATATTCATTTTGCTATCCTAACTCTACTATACACTCTAAAGACCCGTTCACACCAAAAAACGATAACTCGATAAAGATAAGCTCTTTAAAGTCTGGTGGATTATGATTGGCTGTCTTTGTTTTTGTTCATTAGCTGGAAAAAAATTGTCTTTAATTTTAAAGGCACAATATGTAATTGTCGCCTCTAAAATTCTAAAAGTGCAGCTTGATGACGCCTTGATTTTGCGGAATCATGGGAGTTATTGACTTCACCTCAGCCGGAGGAAAAGAATCCCACAGGACTTGGGAAATCATATTCATGGATGAACTAATGTATTAAAGCTTTATTAACGTTACTGTAGTGAAGCAGGGTGGGGCTGAAAGCCGCTGGAGTGATTGCTAAGTGCGACACTCGGCTCGAGAGCAGTAGAGCTTTTATTATGCACAGACTACAGCTTCCGCTTCTTCCGCTCATGCGTGTGTGGGGTAACGCAGTGCTGTTTTATCATATTTGATACATTTTAGTGTGTTGAAGTTATAATGCTAATCTGTGCGTTCGCTCAGCGGCTACTATGAGACACTTGTACACTGCAGTAAGCTAGATCGATATTAGGCATGGTAAAACATGGTACTCGCGGTAAATCAAGAAAACGAGATTTAAACATTAAGACTGATTGTGTTGAGCTTTATAACAATGATTAATTTTCTGTGGATGAATGTATCCAAACAGAATATATAACATTGTTCTAGTGGTTTTTGGACATTTTAATCCAGATATATTTCATATTGTGCCTTTAAGAACTACAGTATCATTATTGTTATTGAGCAATCCTTGGTGTGAACGGGCCTTTAGAAAAAAGGGTCCTGTCAGTCGCTTTATAGAACCTTTTTATAAGATAATTTATGGATTTAGTTGTAATTCTTTCCTTTTTTTAAATTTTAAGAATTAAACAGCTCGTAACATTTTATAACTAGAATTTTTTTAAAAGTATTATGCAGTCATTCAAGACATTTGAGTCAAGAACCCTATATAGAAACCCACTGACCCCTTCCAAGCCCCCATCCCCCACCTCCTCCTATATTTTCCTTTCTGTGACCCACTGCTTTTAACATCTGTCATGTTTCCAGACCTGCCTCACAACAAAAACAATCAAAGCAACTTGGACCAGAAGTTCAATGGAGTTCCTCACTATAGGGTCAAAGAATCAGGTATGACCCACTTTTCATCATGTGTCACATATCCCGCTCTGAATGATCACTCTCTTCCTCTCTCTTTCTTATTCTTCCAGTCCCCAACTCAGCCATTCAATCTTAATGATCGATACAAGGCCCATGAGATGCGGCTTAAATTTTATTTAGTGACAGATGAAAGCTTCAGTTACTCACAAATAGCCAGACCGGCAGACAACTTTGTACCTGATTAACATCACAGAACCGTGGAATCAGCAACATACTGGTAAATTATGTGCAGTATATAGACTGGACACATAAACTTTTCATAAAGGACACATGGCTGGTTAAGATTATCAGCAAGCACTCATTTCACAATTTGCCCAACAAGTGCTGATAAAACTGTGAAGTTTAGAGCTGCACCGACTTTTGCCCTCAGATAAAGACCAAGAAAGAAACACTATTGTTCTGTTTTTGTGTGACTAAATCCCACCCAAACACTGTCAACAATTGATAAAGAAAGGTATAGTATATACATATATAGACATGTCAATTAAATATGTGCATTTGATTGTCATGTGTTAACCTATTACTGAGTTTGACCCTAAGCACAGTGTGGGGTGAGTGTGGAGATTTGGCCATTCGCCAGCTTTTCACCACTAAAAAGCAGCATGCTTTTAAATTATGAATAGCCCTGGGTTGCATTATTAATCCCTATGCCTTTGTCACCGTGCTCACTTTACCCATCGCATTCTCTTATACCTGCATGCATTCATTCAGCGGGCCTCTCTTATTCCATGCAATATCACTGCACATCTCTCCGTCTGTATTATACTACTCTGATTAGTCAGACTATGGTCATGCTGTTCAAATGGGTGTCAAATTCCTCTATTGTCTAGAATTTTCTGCTACGGCAACACAATGGCACTGGAATGGGTTCAAGAGGACAGTGAACCAGCAAATCATTATAGTGGTACAGAGGTCATACAGACTACCCAGCAAAATCCAAAAGAAAATATTACATGCTCAAGGAGGGTCTTCATTTACAAGCTGCATACAGCTACAGTATCCACTAGGGATGGGCGAACAGTTATTTATTCAATTCTATGGCAAGTATTTAAATATATGAATGCCGATACCTCTAAAAAATGAAACATTTTTGTGATTTCTGAAGGTAATTATAGCAACTGAATATTAAAAAAAGGCACCAACATGATTGTCTTTCTTTCATAGAACACTAAACGTGAATAGCATTGCAGTCTCTTTTTGTCCTAGGTCATTATCAAATTATGGTGACAAATCTGTCCCTTGACTTTTCAATCATGAAAAAAAATTCAAAGAGATGTCTAAAAGGCATGTCATGTTTATTAAATATAACTGCACTCTCAGAAAAAAAAGTACAGTGGAGGTACAATTTTGTTCTTACAAAACGTATAATTCTACCTTTAAAAATTTACACAATTGGTCCTTAGGGTACAATTATTTTCCTCTGCTTAGAGATAAAAAAATGTACCCTTAAGGTACACGGACGGCCACTTGTACCTTAAAAGGTATAATTTTATGCTTCTTTTTTTTTGAGTGTGTGTGTGGATCATTTTGTTTTCCTAGGTTATAAGGTAATACATTTGCACACAAAAACTTAAAATATGTAAATAAATAATTAATTAGACTTCTTTATTGTCCTGTTCTTAAAAGGTCAAACGTAAAAAGTTGAGTAAAAGTACTTCTAAGGTCAAAGTTCACAGTAAGAGGCTATTCAAATTAGTTCATTAAAACGTTCTTGGTTTTACATTTAATGTGTGTGAAAGATTTTCATAAAATAAAGTATCAATATTTTATTTATTTTTTTCTATTATAAAATTTACTTATAGTCTGATTAGAAGTATTTTGAGGTGACACTGACAGCAGCTTAGAATTTGTATAATGTGTGAAATAAAATGAATTCAAATTAATAAAATTCAGGCTGTCCTTATGAATAGGAATAATGCCAATGTCAATACATATCAACGTTAATGCGAGAAAGAATGAACTGAATTCAAAACTTCAGTATTTGTGGAAAATCAACAAAAGTTGGAAATTTTTTTGATAATGCTACCCTATCTGCTAAAAGTTATTTTTCCCTTTAAATCTAGTGATGCATATTAAATGCCATGCTAATTAAATAATTTAAGCTTTCAAATAAACCACTGAGGATTGATTTTATGGATCTTTCTTAAATGTGGCATCAGTATCAGAAATATCAATATTTCAGGATCGAGCTGCCCATCCCTAGCTCCCACATGCTCACGTGTGGTCGCTCCACCAGAAGTCCAGAAACCCTTTACCTACAGAGCCCCGCCTAGACCTGTTGCGCCCTCCGCGTGGCATGTTGGTCCCGTAGCCTAGGTGACCCACAGGTCCTGGTGGCCCCCAAGGGCAACGGGGGATGTGCTTGTAGCCTGGGTAGCTATGGCAATGGAAAAGGGTGAATGAAGAATGAAAGCCTCTTACAGGCACAGTGACCAGGGAAGGTAATCCTCTTTCTGTCGGCTCTGCAACTTCACCTGTATCTAATCCTGACCAGGGCTTATCCCGGAGCGCAGGTGAGATTGTTCACTTACACCACCAGGCACTTCAGCCACCCGCAACTTCATGCACAAGCCATGCACGCGTCACAGTCTAACCCCTGGCTTACTAACTCGCATCAACACCAAAAGGACTGTTATTTCTGTAATGATGCATTGATGGTCTGTGTGGGGTCAATCTTACAGTTTGGTGGATTTTATGTCCCCATGAAACAATACATATTTTATGTAAAACTTTCATGCCACATCCTTTTCCATGCATAGAATGATTAGTACCTAAGAATAGGCTATAAAAAAACTCACTGAAATCAACTTCACTGAAATAAAGGTTACAAATTGTCTTTGACATAAAATACATAATTGTTCAATTATGTTTTTAACATAATTGTTGTGACATATTTTTAAGGTGTAAAACCATTCCAGTCCACCGTTACATTGGTGCTACTTGCCCTTTAAAATCTAGCACATGTGCTAAATCACATGACTTACTAAAAGGGACATCATTTCCTTGCAGGAGGGAAAGCAACTGCAACAGCATTAGCACTGTAGCTATACAAAGACGGTGCTCTGTTCCACATTCTAAATAAAAAGAGCCATAGTCAATTGGTAAATTCTTTGCCTCAATGCAGCTGCCTTTAGAAGCTCCGGATGCGCTCACGACTGCACATGCAGTCAGACTGTTCCAGCCTGAAAAAAAAGTTGTCATGATTTGAACATTTGGAAACAACATTTATGAGACAGTTGCGGTCAGATTTAATTGGTGATTTCAATTTAAGAAATGTAATCAGTGAATAGTTTCAGAGAATTTGTTGTTTCCCCATTCAAAGAGACAGGAGCTGTATTTGCATGACTGAAATAGCTGCCAGAGAGGCATTTCAAAGATGGCCGCAGAGTGAAATGACTTGCTTTAAACGCTTGGACTTCGGTTGAACGTACAAAATGACGGCGGGGATTTGCCAGAGGGGAAGTGCATAGGGCAGTTTGCAAGTGTATGTTAAATGCAGCCCAAGTCATAAAACTGTCTCTACTTAGGTTTTAGAACACTTATCTAAAAGTATAAAACATAACATGTCCACTACCCTGTTGTGTCAATTTAAATTTGGTCAGGATTATTACGTTATAGCCTGGGCTTTTAACCAGTGTGTTTTCTGATAGACAGAGATGTTTCTCCTCTCCGATAAAGCTAATAAAAGGTTTACTCAATTATTTACCCTAACCCATTTTTCAACAAACCTTTTCGGTCCAAAATTCACCAAACTGTAGGAATGACCCTGTGCACATGATGAAAGTGTGCAGAGAACGTTAGCTTTATTAGTCTATCCATGCAGTGTGGGCTGAAGGAAGGGGTGGCTTCATGCACCTGTGAGGCTCCAAGCAGTAGCGAGAGGCAGCGGCCAGCTTGGGCAGGGCACTCACTTTTCTCAAACCTTTCTGCCAGATGGGAGCACATGTTGGATCCCACGGGCTGGTCCTGCCGGAGGGGGGAGTCCTGGCTAAGAGGGGTCAACACTAACTGTTCTGGAGGAGCCCAACAAGGGTTGCCATAAGAAAGAAACAACACAAGATATAAAGTCAGTAAGACTGTATAGAGCAAAACACTTAGGGATCAGAAATGGCGCTCGACACAAGCGTTACTATGCAAGAGAACACTTTCTTAATAGAAATGTCATCAGCATGTCAAAAAGTTTCTTGTAAATTTGTCGATTATATACAAAAAGGCTGTTGAATAAAATAGATTATCTTTACCTTGCTGGCTTCCATTTGCCACCTTTAGGTTAAACATCACTATATACCAATAATATTCCACAATATATAACACAAAACAAGTAAAACAAATTTCTCTCTCTAACTGTCACTCTTTCATTGTGTTTGGTTCTCATTTTCAAGGACTTTTAGCTCACATCCGGTTTCCTTTGTCCCCAGTATCCTGCCATCATTAGTTTCCATGGTTAACCATAATTTGGTTCACCTGTTTGTATCCAGATTGTTATCATGTGTGTATTTATACCCTTCAGTTCCTTTGGTTTATTGGTCAGGTGTTGACTGAGTTTTTTTGTGTGAATATTCACTGTAACTTTATCATGCGGGGATATCTGCTTTATTTTGATTAAGGTATTACCTTATTTGTACTTTCATCGTCTCCTCATCTTCCTTTTTGGACTCTGCTCGTTTAAGAACACTAGATCCAAAGAATGAGAAGAAAAATACACCATGATGTGGCACCACGAAGCTGCCCTGGACTACATGGAGGAGTTATTGTAATTTTCCAAGGTGGCCATGTTTGGAGGATCAGCTATCAAACAGTCATGCGATCAAACACTCACGCGATCAAACGCTCATGGACATCGCAAAAAGGACATTGTACCAGAGCTCAAGCCCCATAAAGAGTCTGACCAGGAGTGTGAGTTGGCACCACAGTGTATTTCCGTGGGACACCTGGAGGAGTATGAGGGTATGGAGAAAGACCCTGCCCATCAGGGCTCTGACAATGCTGGTTCCCTACAGTCCCTCTACATCTTCCATTACCCCACTCATGTGTGCGGATCTGCCTCGGGTCCTCCTGTCGCAGGCAACCATCTAGGCAAGAGGTTCCTATAGATCCGCCTTCAGCTTCTGGGCTATTCACTCCACCTCTGCCAGTTGACTCACCAGCTACGCCTTGGCTCCTCTCTCCCTCGGCTTCACCTGGAACCATAGTCCTTCAGCCTCCACCAGATTTCCCTTCACCATGGATGGACTTCTGGTTCGTCAGCTAGGCTTAGTCCCTCGACCCCTCGGCTTCTCCTCTGTCCTCAGTCTCCACATCTTCACTGCAGTTCTCAGGATCCTTGGCTCCACCTTCATCGCTTGTCGTGATCTCCTAAGCCGTCAGAGTTGTTCAGCCACTTCAGCTTTCTGTCTACCCCCTGACCTACTCTGCCAACTATCTCCATCCATCATTGCCATGGTCCCTTCAGCCAAGACTCCAGCATGGCTCCTTGCCCCATCTTGGATCCTTCCGCTATCTGCTCCTCCCTGGATTCTGCCACCATATGCCCCTCCGTGGTTCCTCTTGTCCACTTTCTGTCCACTTCATTAATTGGTTCACCTGTTTGTACCCAGATTGTTATCATATGTGTATTTATATCCTTCAGTTCCTTTTGTTCATTGGTCTGGTGTTGACTGAGTTGTAATACTCACTGTTACGTTGCTTTAGCGTACTGGGATATCTGCTTTTGTTTATTTTGATTAAAGTACAGGTGTTGACTGAGTTTTTGTGTGAATATTCACTGTAACTTTATCATGCGGGGATATCTGCTTTATTTTGATTAAGGTATTACCTTATTTGTACTTTCATCGTCTCCTCATCTTCCTTTTTGGACTCTGCTCGTTTAAGAACACTAGATCCAAAGAATGAGAAGAAAAATACACCATGATGTGGCACCACGAAGCTGCCCTGGACTACATGGAGGAGTTATTGTAATTTTCCAAGGTGGCCATGTTTGGAGGATCAGCTATCAAACAGTCATGCGATCAAACACTCACGCGATCAAACGCTCATGGACATCGCAAAAAGGACATTGTACCAGAGCTCAAGCCCCATAAAGAGTCTGACCAGGAGTGTGAGTTGGCACCACAGTGTATTTCCGTGGGACACCTGGAGGAGTATGAGGGTATGGAGAAAGACCCTGCCCATCAGGGCTCTGACAATGCTGGTTCCCTACAGTCCCTCTACATCTTCCATTACCCCACTCATGTGTGCGGATCTGCCTCGGGTCCTCCTGTCGCAGGCAACCATCTAGGCAAGAGGTTCCTATAGATCCGCCTTCAGCTTCTGGGCTATTCACTCCACCTCTGCCAGTTGACTCACCAGCTACGCCTTGGCTCCTCTCTCCCTCGGCTTCACCTGGAACCATAGTCCTTCAGCCTCCACCAGATTTCCCTTCACCATGGATGGACTTCTGGTTCGTCAGCTAGGCTTAGTCCCTCGACCCCTACGGCTTCTCCTCTGTCCTCAGTCTCCACATCTTCACTGCAGTTCTCAGGATCCTTGGCTCCACCTTCATCGCTTGTCGTGATCTCCTAAGCCGTCAGAGTTGTTCAGCCACTTCAGCTTTCTGTCTACCCCCTGACCTACTCTGCCAACTATCTCCATCCATCATTGCCATGGTCCCTTCAGCCAAGACTCCAGCATGGCTCCTTGCCCCATCTTGGATCCTTCCGCTATCTGCTCCTCCCTGGATTCTGCCACCATATGCCCCTCCGTGGTTCCTCTTGTCCACTTTCTGTCCACTTCATTAATTGGTTCACCTGTTTGTACCCAGATTGTTATCATATGTGTATTTATATCCTTCAGTTCCTTTTGTTCATTGGTCTGGTGTTGACTGAGTTGTAATACTCACTGTTACGTTGCTTTAGCGTACTGGGATATCTGCTTTTTGTTTATTTTGATTAAAGTACTTTATTTGTACTTTTATCGTCTCCATGTCTTCTTTGGACTCTGCTCGTTACACTAACATGATAAACCACTCTGGTGCATGAAATAAAAGGGCACAGCTTTGTTAAATATGTGGTGACTTCCCCTTTCAGTTCAAAATATTTTTTTTAAACAAAATCTATATGCAAGTTTATTTTGGCATATTTGTTTACTATAATGTAACACAATTTTCTCTCTCTCTAACATGATAAACCCCACTGGTACATGAAATAAAAGGGCACAGTTTTGTTAATTATATGCAGATTTTCCATTTCAGTTCAATTTCTTAGACATAATATACTGGACATAATATTCAAAAAATAAAGTGTATGGCTGTGGTGCCTAATGCGACAAATATTATACAAACAGGATTTATTATATGGGTGAGAAGACTTACTAAGGTTAATTAAATTAAAAAACAATTTAAAAAATGTAAGGTAAGTTGACTTGGCATGGTTCTTTATTGATTTTTGTAAATTTGTATACATTTTTCCATAATAGTCTGTAAGATGTAGATGGATAAATTAAAAAACATTTATTAATCTGATACGGAATGGTAACAATCAAACTATCAAAATTAGTACTTAAAGCAATGAATGAAAATTGTTCTAAGCGCTATCTAATAGTTTCGTGTATTGCATCTGCATTCATATTTTAATGTAGTTCTGTACCTTTAGTTCTTTTAAAACAAAAAGAATCATGACAAAGCATTTTAAAACTCTTGTGTATGGAGTACTGGTCTGAATTCTGGCTTGTGATGCAGCCTGAATCATAATCACACCGTGTTCGTTCTTGGCCAGAGGAGAACTAGCCCCTCTGAGTCTGAACTGTCTGAACTGAAGCTGTTGTATGAGAACTGAACTGAGCTGGACAATGACATTATTTTTTGCAGAACTGCTTTACATATGACATGAACTAATTAATAATTGATGATCTTAACAATGGAACTGAATCAACACTAAACTAACTTCAGCTGAACAACAGCCGAACTGCATAATTCTCCTATCATTGTAAAGCTGCTTTGGAACAATCTGTATTGTATAAAGTGCTACATAAACGTGACTTGACTAAAGTGTTCTTAGTTAATCTGACAAGAAAAAACATACATATAAATATAGAACCATGAGTGTAATTACAGTCTGTTCTTTTTTACTGGACCATGGACCATGAGCGACACGTTTATCGATGCTGCCCCCATGTGGCCTTTAAACTGATGCGCAGAAACCATGCAATAAACCAGGGCCCTTTGACACAGCACATTGTTTGTTCAATTACTAATAGAGGATTATCGTTTGTCAAATTACCAAAAACGTTTTTCAAACTACATCACACTCCAATGACACTATGCACTTGATTTGACATGCATGTTTTTTTTGCTGACATTTTCAATTGTCCCCATCCCCAACTCATACGCAAACTGAGCATATGGAGAGCAAAATACAGCTGTCAGTCATCTGCTGAGGTGAGTCACGCGTACGTTTCACAGAATTGCAAAGTAGGTTACCAACAATATGTCCCCGGCCCTGCACGTTAATTCTGGAACGTGCTAGGTCAGAGCAGGCCAAACAAACGTTCAGTGTAATCCACAATGCATATGTGTCAGTCAGTCGAAAAGACTCCACCCTCAATGTCATCATCCTACAAAGCTCTGCAGAAAAACACACATGCTGGAAGAGACCTGCTGCCAAAACACTCTGCAATCTCTCAAATCTGCCACCAATGTTCAAATCTCAAGAGCCATGTACTTACAATGTACTCTTGGCACCTGTCCAGTACATTAAGTACTTTAAAACGTGACAGGCAGTAAACTGACGTCTGGAGAGTGATATATATAAGCTTTTACTTAGATTTGTAATAATACTAATTGTCTCAATGGCTCATTTTCATTCAGAACAGACTGCAATGATGCAGTAGTCTTTTGATTTGAACCCTACACTGCATACATTCATGCATAACAGACCTCATTACTAAAACAAATCATTACTAATAACAATGATAATAATGCATCTTTTTATTTTAAAGCAATGCAATTAAAGCAATGCATTCTTGCATTAAAAGGACCACATTGCTAAAATAAAAAAATTAAAATTATGATTATGTTATAACTTCTGTGCAATTGTATATTCAAGACTTCAAACTCAATATTTTTGTTTTAAAGTGACCTTAGTGATTTTTGCGGTTTAATGGTTTTTACAGTGCATAGTTAAAAAATGCTTTTATTTATTTAAAGATTTGTAATAAAAAACTGAGTCACCAAAATGTGTTGTTGTCAGAATACTTCAAATAATATACATAATATTTAAAGATAAACATTAAATAAATATAACTATACAGTCTGTGCCTGCTATATGACAATATCATACCATATTTTACTTAAATGTAATTCAATGTAATGTAAAGTAATTCATAAAAAGGTAAATAGGCCTATTTTAACCAGGAGAACATGGCCTCAACAGGTGAGACACACCTGTCAATGAGCTTAAAAAGTTATTAGAGCGCTTTAAACAGTCAAGTGATTAGATACATAACCACTAACAAGGGAGGTTCTCTCTCAAAGGTCTATGCAGATCTAGATAAGATTAATTGTAGCCGCATCACAGTTTATCTCAGAATGACAGTTGACCCTAGACTAGTCATCACTCATCACCTCCGCCAACTGGAAGGAAACAGAACATCAGCCTTGTAACCCATCTGTTTACACGGCGAAAATAACAGGTCACCTACTAGAGAGCTTCACAAAAACGGCCCAGGTGGAGGATAACTGATGCTGGCCGATCACAACATAACAAAATTATATATAATTATGTATATAAATTCTATTAGAACGAATAATTTACACATAAAGTAGCCTAACATAAAAATATCCCAAGGTAGGCTACAACATAGCACCTAAGAAAACACACGCATTAACAGTTCCAATGTGTGTCGGCAGATTATGTCATGCTTACCCCCCTCGCTGTGGATCTTCTTCGACCGTCTGTTGAAATACATTCTGCACGCATGTGTGGAGCTTCCAGAAACGGGAGCGAGATGATGGCATACTCGCGCATCAGCGGGGGTATGCGGGCCACAGGCGCAGGTATGCGGTGTTTGATGGAAGCAACATAGTTTCTGATGATGGGTCACCCTCAGCCGCGCGCACTTGGCCGGGCACGCGCTGCTGCTTTCCTGCTGATCCGTCGCATTATTGCTCGTGCGAATGCACAGGCGAATCCGCGCGCGCTCCGTCATCAGACCCCGCCTGTCTCAACTGGACACTTTATGCTGTCCAATGCGCTCTCGGGCCTGTGTAGATTGTCGTTTATATTAATGAACTTTAGTTTTTGGCTTTACTCTTATATAATTATTAGAAATGTTTACCTTTCGCACCGTACTGCTTCAGGGTTTAGGTGTCCTTATATATATATATATGTATATATATATATATATATATATATATATATATATATATATATATATATATATATATATATATATATAATATATATAATATATATAATATATATATATATATATATATATATATATATATATATATATAATATATATATATATATATAATATATATATATATATATATATATATATATATATATATATATATATATATAAATAATTAAATATTTTATTTTGTCTTAAAATCTAGTTATATACATTAGCATTCAAAAGTCTCCTGCCCAAAAGAAACTGTAAATACAAAACTGAACAGTTTTCTATTTTAATAATTCAAAATGTAATTTAATTATGGCAAAGCTGTTTTTTCATCATTCCAGTAGTGGCACATGGTCCTTTAAAAATCATTCTAATATGTTAATTTGGTGCTCGAGAAACTTTAATGATTAATGTTTTTGTGGAAATCGTGATATATTTTAGGATAAAAAATTTTATTCTTTAAAAAATTCAAAATAACAACATTAATTTAAAACAGAAATCTTTTGTAACATTAATAAAGCCTTTATGGTCTCATTTGATTAAATTAAATGCATCTTTGCTGAATAAAAAAATATTATTTAAATTTAAAAGTACTGTTTCCAGTGTATGAATACCATATTTGTTTCCTAGGAATAACAAAGCATGTTTATCATTTAATTGTTAGGGGGCAGAGAAGAAAAAAATCAATTTGTTTTATTTTATTACATAGTAACAGAATACATATTCTTCTGTTTCAGCATCACATTATAACATAATACATAGTCATAGCTTGATGATGTCATCATTAAATATCTAAACTTCATGGCAAAAGATCCCCCACGCGCAGCTACACAACAGCTCAAAAACCGTTCTGTTCCATTCAGCAATATCCACACACATTCTTACATTTCACACTTCTTATATAACATACACACATCCTCGCAACATACAGACAAAATAAAGGGATATTTTAGTATACAAGAAAATAATAACATCCAGGACAGGTGTTGAATATCAGATTCTGTCATTGTTTTAATCGAGATCCTGAAACATAAGCAGACATCTATTGTACATTGAGGAAAAGTGTACCTTGGAAAGACGCAAGATACCACTACATTCATGATCTTTCATTCAGAAGTCCTACTTCACGCTCTGCCTCACATGGGGAACGAGCAACACTGCATGAAGGGTACAAAATGGTGACTCAGAGCAAACAGGGCTTTCAGAAAAGGCCATAAGTGAAACCATTATATGCTAAAATACTGAGGGATGGTAAACAGGGCAGAACATGTGTGTGTGCGATACGGAGCATGTGATGATAAAACTATAGAAATAGCTAAACATATGGGCAAGTAGGAAAACAACGAAAACACAGGTATTGAACCACCATTCAATATGTTTCATTGCCTCCTCCTCCTGTATCATTGCATCACCCTGGAAGAAGTCTGGCCTATGACAGGCTCGAATGAACTGCCCTATAGTGCAGCAGCTGAGAAGTGCTTTCAAGTGATAATCAATTTCAGCTTTTCATTAAAACATTGTGAACTATGTGCAGGGCGTTGACAGGGTTTATACTCAGGTACAAATCAAGCATGCACTTACTAGCTCATACAATATCATATAATCCGGCTCTCCAAAACTGTTGTTCAAATGCAAATGGCTTGCTCTCATTAGAAATGTAATGACACTCAAATTGGAAAGCAAATTCAGTCCATAGGGAATGAATAGTGACCACGCTTAAAAAATTGTGTTCTGTAGTGTTATATGGAGATGCTCATTGCCATTTCCCGCAATATAAAGATGTAGATGCAGCTATTGGAATTTCAGTGACAAATTCATCCACGACCAGATGCATCATTCATATCCCATTACTATTCTTACTGACCCCATCCAAAAGAAATTCACATTAAAAACCTGCTTTGATTGAAAACGCATTTAAAAGTACACTGCCCAACATAAGGGAGCATTTACATGGAGGACTCATAGAGCTTCAAAACCGGTGGATTTCTCAGTAAGCGCTTAAAAATAAAGGTTCCTTTTGAAAATGCAAATTAAACAGCGTACGGTTCTTTCTACAATGTCTTACTGTTAAAATCGAAAACACAGACATTCATATATTTACACGTCCTTAAAGAGTTAAGAGGTCTATCCATTTTTTGAAGCCACCAAACTTAACATTTGTGAGACAAGGTGCAGACACATTTAGCGCAATTTCATGGGGGAAAAAATGTCCAATGTAAATAGTGTAGCGATGTATGAAGCACCACTCAAACAGAAGTCGCTTTCAAACTAAGCAGCTTTCTGTTGGTCAACGTAGTAAATGCATGAGTAACCAATATGAATCAGTTGCGACATCCAATCAGCAATCTTTTACCCTCACAAAATTGAATTTCGCCCATGAAAATTTACTGAACAATGGTTAATGTGAATGCACCTTTAGCTGAAGTTAATATGCCTAACTCTGGTTGAGTTTGAGTCAAGCCGTCTGTTAATATGTCCACAAAACATAATGGAGAATGGAAGAAGAGGAAGAAATGAAAACAAAAGGAGTCTAAAAAAATAAAGCTTTGTTAAATCTCTGCATTATAGTCTTTTTCTGCTTTTGGTTCTACCTTTAGCTTGAATAAAATGGATCTCAGAGAATGAAAACATTGAAGCACTATGTACAGGTTCCACCAAAGGTGGAACTAAAGTCACTCGTTCAGTCCATTGATTGATAGCTACAGCCTGACATCATTCCTGATGGCTGGACAGAATAGGCTGCCTGCAGATGGGACAGGTGTTGTTTTCGGATAGCCAGCGGTCGATGCAGTGGATGTGGAACTCGTGGGCACAGGGCAAGCGACGCAGCTTGTTGCCCTGAGCGTACTCGTTGATGCAGACGCTGCAAGCGCGACCCTGCTCGCCCTCCATGTTGACCTGACCGTAAGTGCGTGTGACCAAATTATCAATCTGTTCTTTGGTGAGACCCCGTGGGTGCTCCTCGTCTTCGTCTTCATTGAGAAGGAAAAAGTGCGCCAGCCTTAGTATGGGCAATGTGCCGTTTTCCACCAGGTTGTTAGTGTCCCTGCTGCTAGGTCGTCCCTCTGGCCCAGTCCTGCTCACCCGCACTTGTCCTTCCTCCTCAGCCTCCACTAAACCTTCTTGTGCCGATTCCACTCCACCGTGGGCCTCACCGCCCTCGGTGCTACCGACGCGGTATGCCTGGGTTCCGGCAGCAGGAGCGGAGTCCTGGTTGGGTGCCGCAGTCTCTGAGTCCGCTTCCGTCTCCATGAGGGAGCTAAGCTCACCGAAGCCGGTCATGATCTGACGCAGGATAGATCGCAGCGCCATGGAGCTGGGCTCGCCAAGGCCCGTCTCAGAAATGCGACGGAGCGGGATGCGTATAGTGCTGACGTAAGTGCGGATTCCCGCACGCTCAGAGCGCGAGATGGTACGGCGGAAGCCGCCACTGTCGCTCTCAAACGTGACTGTGTTCTCAGCGGCCCGTGCACGAGAGCGAGTGCGGCTGGCGATGCTGTCCCTGTCCCGATTCTCGCCTGGTCTGATGCGCCGCACCTGGAGGTCCAGCATGATTGTGGGGTGGCGACGCACACCTCCAGCACCTGACACAGGAGTCTCCCCCTCTTCCTCACCTGCCTCCGGTGGATCCGTAGGAGCGGCTGGCTCTACGGCAGCCTCACCCATCTCCATAGCAACAGCCGTAGTTCCAGTGGATTCCACTGTGGCAGCGCTGCTGCTGCTATGGGTAGGGCTAACGCTGGAGGCTGGGTTTCTGTCCAGGGGGGACCGGCTACGTCTTGAAGAGCGAGACAAAGCCCCACCTGCTCCCGCCGCACGGCGCATGCGGCCACGTGAACGAGTCCTGCTGTTGCGTGTCTCACGGGCAGCTGGCGCCACCTGGGGACCGGTCTGAGGCAGAGCGGTGGGGCAGTCCGGGACTTCATTTCCATTCTGCCCCTCATCTGTGTTATCCGAGGAGGTTGTGACCTGTATTTGACCTCTTACAGCACTACCATCCTGCTCTTGAGACTGAAAAGCGAGTGGGGCCTGTGGAGGAGGAGAGCTTGGCAAAGAAGGCAAGTTCCTCCTCAAAGATGTGGGAGGAGCCTGTGAGGTCAGAGGCGGCGTTACAGGCGGAGCCGTGCTACTGCGAGTGCGGCGCACTGCGGCCCTCCTTCCCAGGGTGGGCCTGACCGTAGAGTACGGCGTAGGGTGTTGAAGTGTGTAAGGTGCAGACCTAGAGGGGTTGTAAGGGGTCGTGGGTGCAGAGGCAGTTGACACTGGTGGGGGAGGGGGAGGGGGAGGAGGAGGTGGAGGAGGTGGTGGCATTGGGAGCTCAGTCGGGTCAGGGGTGTCGCTGTGTTCTCCAGGCTCGGGTTGCTCGTGGTTGATGTTGATCTCAAGACTGAAGCGGAACTCGCCACTGTTGGGGTTGGTGCGGCTGACTGCACGCCAAGTTTGGTTTCCGCTCTGCCCGCTACGCGTGGCATTTCCTGTGCGCCGAAATGTGTTCAACCACTCTAGCAAGGAGTCTCCATTAGACGTCTCAGCACCTGGTTCGACTGCACCTGGAAAAGAACGATTTCTTTATCAATCTTGTATATTATAAATTTCACATCAATATTGATGAATACAAGGGTAATTAATAAAACAATTCACATTCATTTTGTTTGTTTTTACTTATTTGATTTGACCCCATGACACAAGATTCACAGATGTATCACAATTACATTTTTTTATTATTTTAAATTCTTTAATTATGATTCATTCTAATTATTAAAAGGCATACAGACAAAACATTGCAAATAAAGCTATAGCTAGATACGTTTGGGTCAGTGTGATATTTTTTTAAAAGAAATTGATACTTTTATTTACATAGTGACAGTAACAGACATTTAGTTAAGTTAAGGAATCCTGAAAAAAAAGTTGTTTCCACAAAAATCAGTAAAACTTAATATATTATATATATATATATATATATATATATATATATATATATATATATATATATATATATATATATATATATATATATATATATATATATATATATATATATATTTATTTATTTATTTATAATAATAAGCATATTAGTAGAAGGATTTATGAATGATCATGTGACACTAAAGAATGGAGTAATGGCCGTTCTGTTTTGCTATCAGGAATAAAAGAACATTGTAAAATATGAAAGTTTTTGTAAATTGTAATAATATTTTATAGTATTACTGTTTATACTTTATTTTTGATCAAACAAATGCAACCTTGGTGAGACAAAACCTTAAAAAATACTGCATAATGCTGTATATCTGCACACAACCCAAATATTTGTAGCCCTACACTGTTGCTAAAAATGCAGATGCATCCTGAATAGTTTTGTAATTGTATTGTGACTCTGCCTGAGGCTTTTCTTTCATACAATAAAGCATTAGTACAGGTGAGGAATGGAATTCAAAAGCATTTCTCCATGTCCTTACCGCTACTGCCCTCTGCCTCACTGCTCTGTGGGCGGGGTTCAGGGCGTGGCTGAGATGACACTCGCTCCTTTGCACCATCCAGACGCTGCCTCAGCTCCTCTGCTGTGACTTCACCTGTATCAAACAAAGACACACCTTATGTAAGTTACATATCTATTGTTCATTTGAGTAAAAGGCTAAGTTTGGGAATTTACTCATGTTTGAATTTTTATTTTCCTTTGTTAGGGTAAGGAACATTGTACATATATAAAACATAAAAACACACACATATATATATATATATATATATATATATATATATATATATATATATATATATATATATATATATAATAAAGACAATGTAGGCATACTTAAAATACAATACAATAAAATACATTAAGACATATTTATTGGACAATGTGCCATAAACAAGGTGTGCATCTTTGCACACGGTTGGATTTGGTATGTTCTTACCAGGTGTTCCCAGAAGATTACTGTCTCTCATTAGTCTGTACTCCTCCTCACTCAGTTCATTAATGAAGTGATAGTATGCCTCCTCCCGTCGAAGCCGCTCCGCTTGACGATGACGTTCGTCTCGGCCGCCGGGAGGGTCCATCACCACAGAAACCGCTGCTCACAGATATTGCAAAGATAAAAAAGGAATCACGATTACTCTTAAATAAGATAATTGTATGCTGCCTGGTTATGGCTTTATCTCTGTTCAGTTCCAAAGTGTAAATTACAATTGCAATTTTCTAATAAATAAACATCAACCTAATATTCAAGTAGAATATTCATAGCCTGTTCTTAGACTTTATGGAACATAAATATCTATGTTTAAAAGGTAACATGTAAAATCTTTGGTCCTGTAACTGGTCACTGGCCAAATCCATTTTAAACACATTTGATTAATTTAATGTTTAAAAGTACAATGCAATGCAGTCTCTCAATATAAAGCTATTACAGTTGCTTGCATAATAATTAAAAAAAAATACAAAATGCTGTTCAAAAAGGATTTTGATGGAGAATAACTTTAATCACATTGCAGGACATGTTCACTTAAAGTGTCAGAAGCTCATCTTCAATAAAAACATGAAGACAGCAATATGAATGCATCATTATAGATCCTGCTAATTATCAGTTTACTCTTATGAAATCATGGTCAATAATAATTATAATAAAAGTTCCATATACAAATCTATGATACTGAGAAAGCAAGAAAATGTGCTTTAAAAAAAATCGCAGATTTATATAAGAAGAGTCTGAGGCATAAACATAAACATGTATAAAACAGCCACCATTAGGAGACAGGACGACAAAATGAACGCCTCAGAAAGGCAATCCGCAAATCCTTCATGTGGAGGCAAAACAGCTTTGACACATGTTGAAAACAAACCGAGGGCCACGTGACGTAGACAACAGCGTCAAATAAATTAATATAAATAACACCCCAGTAAATTCAAACAGTATTGCTACTCTGTTATAATACAGTAGGCCACAGACAGCACCGCAGAACAAGCCAAGCACCTAAACTGACGCTGTCAGCCTCACACCCAATCAGCGTCCGAGAAGCGATGACTGACAGCCAGACTGCCCACTCAGCAGCGCAAAGAGGAGGGACATGACAAAGAAAAAGTCGGGCTTCATGTCAGCTAGCAACCTATCCCAGAGACAATAAAAAGACTAGGCTAGCACTCCACACAGTGTGAAATTCAAATCTGAAATTTGTCATTAAACTGTCACCATCGTCTGTGATCGGGCAAAGGCAAGTCATGCGGCAGAGCGACCTGTCATTTTAAATGCGCAACACCTTTGATGGTGTCGACAGATTGCTGACAGGCTAACTGTGGGCCAATGAAAGGTTTAGATCATTATTTTGACAAGACAAGGAAAATGCCACTGACGCAAGAATTAAACAAAATATGTCATATAATATCACAGTCCAGAATGAGAATAAAATAAAGAAACGAAGCTAGTAATAGATATGTAAGTACCTGAAACAGCAGCTGTAATATGGACGAGTTCTCTTTCCTCTCCGCTCTGATTACAATGTAGCCAAGATGGGACCAACGGAGCTACACAAACAACTGCCCGGACAACTACCATGTGCGCAAAACCAGTTCCCACAGTGATGCATAACAATAACAATGTAATACACTTATTAATAACATTTGTTTATCAAACAAAATTTTTCGAAAATTGTATTTCAACCCTTAAAGTAGGTGGAAAAAAGGAACGTCCCAAAAATACTCTTTACATAATAATAAATGCAATATACTGTAATTTATGTATATTTTATATAAACCATAAATATACATATACCATATATATGGTATATAGGTTTAATAAAGGCATAACACAATTATGTACAATAACAGTGTGAGGATGGTTGACATTTTGGACATATTTGTCTATCCGAACAACAGCAAATATTCCATACAAAATAAAAATATAGTGTACAGCTATAATAGTGTAGTATTTTGTATTAATGTAAATGCAAAATATTATTAAATATTGTTAATAAATATAAGATTGATAGTTAAGATATTATTTGTGTTATTTTGTTTATTATTATACTCTATTATAATCAAATTTGTATTGATTACATAATTTAACCAGATATACTTTGTATACGTGTTCTTAATTATATATTGTTAATTGACATTTATCTATGTATTTTATCTTAATATGCACAACAACAAAAAACTAAAGTGTACATATGCATGAAAAACAAAGACGCTCTTTAGTAAAGAGTTAAAATCCACGTGGTGCGCCACAAAGCCCATTCCTCGCCGTCTGTGTGGTTGGTAGCGACATTCACGACATTTTGCGACATTGCCGTACGTAGACGCTCAACTCTCCCGGGTGAGATACCGGCTGAGCGGCGCAGTTGCACAGAAATATTAAAGAAAGCGACTGGCAGTCCAATAACACGCTGCACTTATTCGCGGATCAAAAGCACACGTGCTTCATACGTCGTTTCAGCTGCCTGTAATCGCGCGCGGTAAATGTGGACTCTTTAGTTGAGCTGAAAGCGACGCAAGGGAAGGCAACTAATTGTCTAAACGGGGCTTGAAGTAAGTTGCCTCCCCAGCGGCGCTTTAAAGGGAAGCCACAGCCCGGATCCCCAGAATAACGGTGAAAATGGACTATGATTTCAAAGTGAAGCTCACCGGGGAGAGAGAACGAGTCGAGGATCTCTTTGAGTACGAGGGATGTAAAGTTGGACGGGGGACATATGGCCATGTGTACAAAGCAAAGAGGAAAGATGGGTGAGTTTGCAGGATGGACTTATGCAGCGATATGAGGCCTGCGCTCCCGTCGAGTTCTGCCCTCACAACCCAAAACAGACCGTGTGTTATCCGCACTCGGCCTGGTGTTTTAGAGAGGCACACGTCTCTTGTCTTTAAAGGGAGTGTGATATTCACAGCTCAGTTTCAGCCGAGGCTTATTTTGAGGGGATTGTGAATGTACGTCAGCAGGCAGGAGTGCTGTTGTGATTGACGAGCTTATGCAGTTAAGATGGGCACAGGTGCATTTGATGCAGATTTAAATCAGCAATATCGTGTGTTGATATTTTCTTCGTGATGAGGAAGATTATATTTACCTACACTTTACACTTTACTAAAGGCATGTTTACACAGTTGATAAAGGCTGCTCCAAAAATCAGCTGTGGCCCTAGTATCAAAACAGCCTCTGATTCTGCTTTACATTCTATGTGAATAAAATGCAGCCTCAAATCTAGTTTCCTTTGTCATGGTAGAGAGTTCATAGTTTAATATTTTATTAAGAATGCCATATTTCAATATTCATACTTTGTATTAAATGTCTTAACACTCATAACATCGTTTTTTTTGCCGTCGTTCCCTTGCGGAAGTATGTATTTACATACAGAGCGAGTATCCAGCCTTCCTCATACTTGTGATGTAACTTGTCACCTCAGCTGTGTAAAGATGTCTTTCAATTTCATGTCGACACCTGAATCCATTGCTGATGTTATTAACGTCACGTTTGAGGTATTACCATGGAGATCAGGGTTCACTGCACAGGTTTAGAGGGTGATTTTTTTCAGGTGTCTATTTCTCTGTTACTGCTCTGTTGGAGTATTTCTGCATGTGCACTGGTTGCATCAGTAACTGGTGTTGCTTAACAGTTTAATACAGCTGATGTTGAGGATTATGAAATGTTGTTATAGCCTTGAAAGGCCTTTCTTCATATTGGTTTGTGTTCAACAAAGCCCATCCGAGGCAAAAAAGCCAGTGTGTATAATAAAGCACCTATTATTCTCTAAATTAGTTTTGTTTTTATAAATTTGTCAAGTTATTTATCATGCTCTCTGAAAGACTGCCACACCCATGCTAGCTTTTATCATTTCGAAGGTCCTTTTCATGATGTGAAAAATGGCAGTTATGAAAATGGAATTCACTGTATATAACGTTGAATGTCACGGAATTTGGATGAATAAATCATTGATGTATTCTCAGTCAAATCACTGGATATTAAACCACAAAAAAATACTAATTTAACACGAAGTGTCCATATTCTACATCCATGTGAATGAGCGGCACAGTTTCGTCTATTATACTGAAATGTGACACTTGTGGAGATTTCAGGACATGAACTTCATCTCCAGAGCTGCTCTGAGAGTCACTTCACCAGCGTTTCACCATTTCATTTGATAAAACTATCATCAGATACGCAAAAGTCTATACTGTTGCCTTCCAAAGTAGATATTTAATTTAACTTGTCTCAAAGAAACTGATATTGAGAAAAATTATTTCTGTTGTACATTTAGAATGTACTTCTCAAAGTAAGTTTATTAAAACTTTTGTTTTACAGTGTTTTGGCCATGTTTTAAATTAAACAGTAAATCTTAAAAAATATGAATTAAATTTACAATTGTATGCATTCGTTTGATTGCCACTGTTTTGGTAATAAATGTGAATTAAATCATAAAACAGAATCCAGAGAACTTAAAACAGACAACATTTCTAAAAACAAATTAGACATCCTTTTTGATTATTAAAATTTAGACCATTACACACACACACACACACACACACACACACACATACATATATATATGTATATAATGTGGATATATATTTAAAATATGTGTGTATATGTATGTATACAGATATATGCATACACACACACACACACACACAGAAAGTTAATTAAATATTTTATATATGTATATGTACACACATATTTTGTGTAAACAGACTTTTATGTTAGATGCGATGAATTGATTCTACAGCCTACAGCCATATTTCATAGGGCATTACATTTCTAATTCCAGCTGCAGTGTGTGAATTGAAACCATTAATACCTACTCTTGCAATTAAATAAAATAAAAAAATCCATGATTATAAAGATTTTTGCATTTATTGATTTACAAATTACAGCTGCAATGTCAGGGAATAAAAAAATACCTAAAAACTATTCTATATTTATTATAAATTTAGAATAAAATATGACAGAATACAGAAAACTTGACAGAAAATAACCCTCATTGTCTGCAGGGCATCGCTAGTTATATTAAGGCATATGAAATCACATTCCTCCCAATTTGCACATTTTTATTGCATTTACTGCCATCACAAGAGATTTGATTTTGTGCTAATGGTTATTTGGTTCCTGCACAACAATGCTTTTGTTCACACCAGTGGCGAATCTTGGCGGAGGAAGAATGGATCTGCTGATGAGTTAAGTTGGTTCTGAAGTGCCGGGGTTTAAGTGAGACCCGTTAGACAGACCCAAAGCTGGGCTATTAAAGTCCAGACTTCCTGGCGGCCAGAATCTCTCTTTGTAGGTCCAAAGTGTTTAAAGATGTTTTTGTTCACCATAGAAGCTCGTTGTTTATGACTGGTTTACAGCTAATTTGTTCTCCTGAAAATGGACAGGGCGTTGTGAGATTTTATAGGCTGCACTATTTCAACATTACCTTCTATGCCCCATATTAGCCGCCGGGAGACTTTTGAAATTTCGAGGGTGTGCTAATATTGAAAGAGTCAAAATCTTGAACAATTATAAATACTTGATCCACTGTTCTTTCCAAGTGGATTCTTTCTCTCTATATGGGGTTTAATATGATCTGTAGGTAGATGTAGAGAAATGCAATGCACTGAAGAGTAATTGCGGTTGCTGATATGTCTATTTGCAGGAAGGATGATAAAGATTATGCTCTGAAGCAGATTGAAGGCACCGGGATCTCTATGTCCGCCTGCAGAGAGATAGCAGTAAGTACATCAAGCTTTAAATGTGTTCCTGTCAAGAGGATCTTCAAGTGTTCTGGCACATGCCATCTTGGTGAAATAAGTTCCTAGAAATACATTTGAAGCATCTGGATATTTTAGAGTGTTAAACTGTGAATAGTTCTATTAATTTGTACGTGTGATACAAGTGCTTTTTAGAGATGTTATTTTTTTTAAGTGTATTTTTTCAATGTTAAAATGCTTACTCATATTCTCTCATAATCTGCAGTAAAGTGAGAGTTCACTCAAATGAAAATTGTCAGTAATGATTCACTCCCATGTTGTTTCAGCGTAATGAAAGTGAATGAGAATAAGGGCTGTCAAGCTCCAAAAATAAATATATAAATAATTATAATATCATAAAAGGGGTCCATACAAATGATCATGTGACAACTTTGTGTGAGAAACAGGCTGGAAATGAATCTCCCCATGACATGCTGTAACTAGTTTTGTCAGATTAATGAACAAATCATTCTTTTGGGTCTGCTCTATCAATAAAACAGGTGATCCAGTTCTCAAAACTGAATGATTTGTTTGCAACTGATCCAATTTTTTCAAAGAATAACTGTCTACTGAAGGTGAAGATTATTTGTAGCTTTTAAACAAAGTAACTTTTATATAAATTTTGGTTCATTTTGCACACAGAGCTGTCATTTTTTAATAAGATTTTAAATATCGCACATTGATCGTACGAACCACTTTAATCATGCTTTTGCATTCTTTTTGAAGCCTGGAAAAGATCGTCCAGCACTTTATTCATAATCGCTCCTTTTGCGTTTCCTGGTAATGCATGTTTGGAACAACATGAGCATGAATAAATTATGAGAAAATTTCCTTTTTTTAAAAAAAATCAAACTATCGTTTTAACACGCATACTTCAGGCTGAAGTGTTTTTGTGTACTTTGGGTTCTGTGGGTAATCTGTAGATTTCTGTCTCAGCATGTGCGCCTGAATGTGTGTGTTCGTTCTTGTTTGCTCCCTGCAGCTGCTGCGTGAACTGAAGCACCCCAATGTGATCTCACTGCAGAAGGTTTTCCTGTCACATGCAGACCGCAAAGTGTGGCTTCTCTTTGACTACGCTGAGCATGACCTCTGGGTAACGTACTGTCAGGCACTCATATGCACACACAGATAAATGTTTATATACAGTACAAATCTTGTTGAGGGTCTGTATGTCTTTGTAGCACATCATCAAGTTCCACAGAGCCTCCAAGGCTAATAAGAAGCCTCTTCAGCTGCCCCGTGGAATGGTAAAGTCGTTGCTCTACCAGATCCTGGATGGCATCCACTATTTGCACGCCAACTGGGTCCTGCACAGAGACCTGGTGAGGTTCTGTGTGTGTTATTTTGAATAGTTAGTGTTCATACAGAAGTAGCTAGTCTGCCATGTTTATCATTCTTTTGGTGATCATCTTGGTTAAAAGTAGTAGTTGTGTGTGAGTTGAATGTTCTGATACTAGGCTAATTATTAGAAATCCCATGACAAATTGTTGAGTAGGTGGCAGCCTTTTTTTTAATGTATAAGAATGAAATTCTTATTGCATGACTGATTCTCTTAATAATTTTATTAGGAGGAAAAAATAAATGAATTTTCATTGCCAAACAATGTTGTTATGGTTAACTAAAAGTAAAGCTATTAAAAAAATTTGTTGGCAATTCAAGTGAAACTAAACTAAAATATAAACATTAAATTAAAAGCTTAAAAAAATTACAATTTAGAAACGTTGAAATATTTAACCTAAATAAAAATATATTAAAATAAAAACACAAAAGCACACTGAAATAAAGATTAAAAAATATATATATAATTATTATAAAAAATGACTAAAACTTAAGATAAAATTTACATAATTGAAAATATGAAAATGGAGACTGAAATAAAATTAAATATTAAATGAAAAGCTTAAAAAACAATAGAAATTGAAATAATATTAATAGATCATTTTAAATAACTGGAATAAATAAGCTTAAATTGATGTACTAAAATTACTAAAATATAATACATTAAAACTATATACACACAATAAAAATACATTAAATCTAAATAGACATATTTTAGAAAAATAAATGATAACAGCACATAGCAAAATTACTAATACTTAAGATAAAATTAAAATGACAACTGAAAATATGAAAATAAAGGCTTGTTCAAATTTGAAAAAGCTTAATATAATAGTATATAAATAATACTAAAATAACACTGTTGCCAGATTAATGAATGATGAATTATAAATTATTGTAAAGCAATTATTGCAAAAGGTGTTTTATTGTTAATGAAACCAAACTTCATTTAGTTTTAGTATTTT
Source organism: Gobiocypris rarus (assembly GCA_023029165.1). Taxonomy (NCBI): domain Eukaryota; kingdom Metazoa; phylum Chordata; class Actinopteri; order Cypriniformes; family Gobionidae; genus Gobiocypris; species Gobiocypris rarus. Next base: position 13,897,724 of record CM040924.1, on the reverse strand, counting down.
ATTTTTTTATGGATCCTATTCTGAATATGTTTTTGGTTACAACCTTAATCTGCTTTAACATCACAATCCAAACCTGTTATGGTTATCATAAAAAATAAATAAAAATGCAGGGAAGAATCTTGACCCTAAAAATTTTTACAAAATAACGTTTCATGGCCATAAGAATTATTCATGCATGGTAAGATTTCAAAATTGATTACACAGCATCATTTATCAGACTGAAATGAGAGAGGAAGTGTTACAGCTCTGACCTTTGACTCTTTCACCACAGAAACCTGCAAACATATTGGTAATGGGAGAAGGTCCTGAAAGAGGACGTGTGAAGATAGGTATGACCATACCTTTGTCTTTTCTCTTTTGACAAAGAGGAGAGATGTATGTTGATGCACAATCATAACCATTTTTAAACTTCGGTTCCTTATGTGCAGCTGATATGGGTTTTGCACGGCTCTTCAACTCACCACTGAAGCCTTTAGCAGATCTGGACCCTGTAGTTGTTACGTTCTGGTACAGAGCACCAGAGCTGCTGCTGGGAGCCAGGCATTACACCAAAGCCATCGGTGAGATGTTCGTTTATGAGTGTGTTTGCAAATGCACATTTTAAAAAGTGTTTTAGATGACTTTATCTCTACTTTACAGATATATGGGCGATTGGCTGTATCTTCGCTGAGCTTTTGACCTCAGAGCCTATTTTCCACTGTCGACAGGAGGACATCAAGACCAGTAATCCCTACCATCACGATCAGCTGGACCGGATCTTTAATGTCATGGGCTTTCCTGCAGGTGATCCACTTATCATTCAAATCTAGACGATTCAGTAAAACATTTGCTAGGAGCTGTAACAGGTCTTTTCAAATGTCATTTTCTCTTCCAGAAACAATCCATAGAAGTAAAAAATCTGTCATTTTTGTTCAAATATTTATATTTGCAGTTACAGTTGTTAGGGGTGATCCGATTAATCGGCAACCGGTCTCTATCAGCCGATAATCACTTTGGAATGATTGATTGGGGGTCTCTAAAAAGGCCTATCTCATTAACTGATCTCATGCTGACGACACAAAGACGCTTCGGGCACCTGCCGTGAGAGCTAGTGCATGACATGCAGCGCTTCTGTGAGACATAAGTTCACAAACAGCACGAGTGAATCACTGCGTGCGTGCAATCTCTCTCTTTCCCTCTCAAAATGCTCAAATGACTTCATGTCAGCGCATCGCATCCGCACTAAAATCGAGCTGCACAGTTGGCACAGGATTTGCCACTTGCACAATCGAGGCAGTCTCGCATCGTAACTAAAGTTTATCTTTTGCATTTATTTTTAAGTCTTTCCAGTGTTCAAACCTCACAGCACTTGCGCGCTCTCCAAGAGACCGTGAGCACACACACACACAGGCCATCTCACAAAAAGCTTGTGAGTACAAATTGCACTGAAATGGTCAAATACACACAAATGTACAGTGAGGAAAATAAGTATTTGAACACCCTGCTATTTTGCAAGTTCTCCCACTTAGAAATCATGGAGGGTTCTGAAATTGTCATCGTAGATGCGAGTCCACTGTGAGAGACATAATCTAACAAACTAATCCAGAAATCACAATGTATGATTTTTTAACTATTTATTTGCATGATACAGCTGCAAATAAGTATTTGAACACCTGAGAAAATCAATGTTAATATTTGGTACAGTAGCCTTTGTTTGCAATTACAGAGGTCAAACGTTTCCTGTAGTTTTTCACCAGGTTTGCACACATTGCAGGGGGGATTTTGGCCCACTCCTCCACACAGATCTTCTCTAGATCAGTCAGGTTTCTGGCCTGTCGCTGAGAAACAGCCGTGTTTTCCTGTGGTTCGATTAGCACGTTACAATTCAAATGTGCGCATCTATTACACAGAGAGAGAGAGAGAGAGAGAGAGAGAGTATATCAGGTTAAGCTAAAGCTTCAAATAAGTTTGTTTCTTAATTTTTTTATTTCAGTTCAAATTTGTTTTAAGTTTTTATTCGTTAACGAAAATGACAGTTGATTTTCGTCATAGTTTTTATCATCCAGAACTTTTTTATTTAGATATCGTCTCTCGTTCATCAGTGAAAGAAGGTTCTTAGCGAAAATTATGACACAAATTAACGTCAAGGTAATCTAATTTTCTTCTCAGACAAAGACTGGGAGGACATTAAGAAGATGCCGGAACACTCAACGTTGATGAAAGACTTCAGGAGGAATACGTCAGTTTGATTTCATCTTTGCTTTTATGAAACATTAATGCCATTAATAAGGTGTTTCGTTTACTAGAGTGTTTGATTTGATGGTGTTTGTCCCTCTCGCTGTAGATACACTAACTGCAGCCTTATAAAGTATATGGAGAAACATAAAGTCAAACCTGACAGCAAAGCATTCCACTTGGTAAGTGGGCAAAAAGATACTTTTAGGGGCCATTTAAAAATGCACCGTTTTCAACTAAAAACATTTCTTGCGTTTTGTGAACGGGGATAGTTTTGACAATGTTGTTGTCTGTATGAGAAAAACACACAGGAAAAACTTTTTAATTTCACAGTTTCTGTGTAAACATTTCCTTATTTGTTTCATTTACATGAGTTTAAACTTTCAACATTTGCCCTCCCTCTCAGCTGCAAAAGCTGCTTACTATGGACCCAATCCGCCGAATCACATCTGAGCAGGCCATGCAAGACCCGTACTTCCTGGAGGAGCCTTTACCCACGTCTGAGTGAGTGATGCGAAGCACAAAATCAGCTTTCTGTCTATGACTTGAACAATTTTGATTAAGATTTATGCATGTACACTGGAATTAGGTCAAGCATATTCTTTAAAAAAAATATTTCAATGTTTTTGTTTAGTGTCTTTGCTGGCTGCCAGATTCCTTATCCCAAACGGGAATTCCTGACGGAAGAGGAGCCGGAAGACAAGGCAGATAAAGTAAGAAATGTGTGTTTTCCCTTTTTTTACTATTTTTCTGTGTGTGTGTGTGTTTTAATATTTTATTACAGTTATTTAAAAAATATATGCACTTGAATTTGAGCATGTCTGCTGACTCGTTTTCTCTTTCTATTTCTCTCTTACATGCAGAAAAACCAGCAGCAACAGCAGCAAGGGAACAACCACACCAATGGGGCAGGGCACACAGGTAACCCTGACAACAGCCACGCACAAGGCCCGCCTCTGAAGAAGGTGAGAGTGGTTCCACCCACTACTACCTCAAGTGGTCTGATCATGACCTCAGATTACCAGGTAACACATAAAAACACAACCATTTATCTTTTTTATAAAAAATAAAATGTCTTCAATGCATCACGATTCAGTATCGGTTCAGTAATAGACCATAACCGATTATAATGTACTGATTATTTTCTGACGTCATTTGTCGCGGTAGCACACAATGACAGAGGGACTCGAGTGCGAGTAATTAAAATGCTCCAACTATTTTAAAAGCCGACATCTGACCACATTTTGGCTTTTATAAAGAATCTGGTTAGCACGACCTAGAGAGCACACGTGCTGTATGTAAATCAAAGCTGTCTGATTTATCAAAACGATTTCATTTACACTTGGGTACAAATGTATCTTCGCAAAATGGATATACAGGTCCTTTTACTGTTTTAATACTGATGATTTTGGCATACAGCTCATGAAAACCCAAAATTCCTATCTCAAAAAATTAGCATATTTATCCGACCAATAAAGGAAAAGTGTTTTTAATACAAAAAAAACAACCTTCAAATAATTATGTTCAGTTATGCACTCAATACTTGGTCGGGAATCCTTTTGCAGAAATGACTGCTTCAATGCGGTGTGGCATGGAGGCAATCAGCCTGTGGCACTGCTGAGGTGTTATGGAGGCCCAGGATGCTTCGATAGCGGCCTTAAGCTCATCCAGAGTGTTGGGTCTTGCGTCTCTCAACTTTCTCTTCACAATATCCCACAGATTCTCTATGGGGTTCAGGTCAGGAGAGTTGGCAGGCCAATTGAGCACAGTAATACCATGGTCAGTAAACCATTTACCAGTGGTTTTGACATTGTGAGCAGGTGCCAGGTCGTGCTGTAAAACGAAATCTTCATCTCCATAAAGCTTTTCAGCAGATGGAAGCTTGAAGTGCTCCAAAATCTCCTGATAGCTAGCTACATTGACCCTGCCCTTGATAAAACACAGTGGACCAACACCAGCAGCTGACATGGCACCCCAGACCATCACTGACTGTGGGTACTTGACACTGGACTTCAGGGATTTTGGCATTTCCTTCTCCCCAGTCTTCATCCAGACTCTGGCACCTTGATTTCCGAATGACATGCAAAATTTGAGCGACAGTACAGTGCTGCTTCTCTGTAGCCCAGGTCAGGGGCTTCTGCCGCTGTTTCTGGTTCAAAAGTGGCTTGACCTGGGGAATACAGCACCTTTAGCCCATTTCCTGCACACGCCTGTGCACGGTTGCTCTGGATGTTTCTACTCCAGACTCAGTCCACTGCTTCCGGAGGTCCCAAGGTCCCAAGGTCTGGAATCGGTCCTTCTCCACAATCTTCCTCAGGGTCCGGTCACCTCTTCTCGTTGTGCAGCGTTTTGCTTCTCGCCTTGATACAGCACTCTGGGAACAGCCTATTCGTTCAGAAATGTCTTTCTGTGTCTTACCCTCTCGCTTGAGGGTGTCAATGATGGCCTTCTGGACAGCAGTCAGGTCCGCAGTCTTACCCATGATTGAGGTTTTGAGTAATGAACCAGGCTAGGAGTTTTTAAAAGCCTCAGGAATCTTTTGCAGGTGTTTAGAGTTAATTAGTTGATTCAGATGATTAGGTTAATAGCTTGTTTAGAGAACCTTTTCATGATATGCAATTTTTTTTAGATTTTCATGAGCTGTATGCCAAAATCATCAATATTAAAACAATAAAAGACCTGAAATATTTCAGTTGGTGTGCAATGAATCTAAAATATATGAAAGTTAAATTTTGATCATTACATTATGGAAAATAATGAACTTTTATCACAATATGCTAATTTTTTGAGAAGGACCTGTAAATCTGATCTTCAGTTCCCGCACTATATACAGATTTAATGCCGTTCACGTCACCGAAAACAATAGATATGTGCTGCATTTTATTGATCATCAACTAATTTCAAAATCAAAGACCGTAATAGGCACCGGGGTGCAGCCGAGCTCGGGACGATTACTAAGCTATCTGGGGAGGGAGCGTGGCAATACATACACATATTACACACACACACACACACACATATATATAAAAATATACAAACACTGTTTAATTATTTACATGCGTGTAGGTTACATGCGTCTAAGAACAACTCTGTTCATACTAAATGCTACTCCATGTGAACTGTTATCATTTACATGCGTGGTCAGAGCGTCTCAAACTCCATCTTTGCATATGCTGTGAGTTTGTGTTGCTTATAATGTTCATCTGGGAACGCAATGTGCTCCCTTTCATCAGATCAAACAACACGGAAGAAGACGCCAATATGTTTCTAAATGAGAACTGTTCATCTCGATTTCAAAATAAAAGTTTAACCTCTCGCTCTGAATTTGCATGGTTTTTGTGTCCACGTGTTCTTGTTGTAGAATTTAGATTTTAAATATCGTTTGGCCTGTAGGATTTGATCTACAGCCCTGACCCGTTGAGGCATGGACTACACTAGACCCCTGAAGGTGTGCTGTGGTATCTGGCACCAAGAGGGTTCCTGGTTTCCCACTGAAGCTAAGCAGGTTTTAGCCTGGTTAGTACCTGGATGGGAGACCTCCTGGGAAAACTAGGTTGCTGCTGGAAGAGGTGTTAGTGAGGCCAGCAGGGGGTGTTCACCCTGTGGTCTGTGTGGGTCCTAACACTCCAGTATAGTGATGGGCACATTAAACTGTAACAAGCACTGTCCTACTGATGAGATGGTAAACCGTGGTCCTGACTCTCTGTACATCATCGCCTCCTAATCATCCCATATACTGATTATATACATCACTCTGTCTACTCTCCATTAATAAGCTGGTGTGTGGTGGGCGTTCTGGCGCAATATGGCTGCCGTCACATCATCCAGGTGGATACTGCACATTGGTGGTGGTTGAGGAGATTCCCCCCTTCCATATGTAAAAGCTCTTTGAGTATCCAGAAAAGCGCTGTATAAATGCAACAAATTATTAGTATTATTAAGATGTTAGCAGCAGATCATTTAAGTCCTGTAAGTTGTGAGGTGGGACCTCCATGGATCAGACTTGTTTGTTCAGTACATCAGTACAGTTTCTCGATTGGATTGAGATCTGGGGAATTTGGAGGCCAAGTCAACACATCAAACTTGTTGTTGTGCTCCTCAAACCATTCCTGAACCATTTTTGCTTTGTGGCATGGTGCATTATCCTGCTAAAAAGAGGCCACAACCACCCAGGAATACCATTTCCATGAAAGGGTGTACATGGTCTTCAACAATGCTTAGGTAGGTGGTACGTGTCAAAGTGACATCCACATGAATGGCAGGACCCAAGGTTTCCCAGCAGCATGGTTCATCAGACCAGGCCACCTTCCATTGTTTCGTGGTCCAGTTCTGATGCTCACATGCCCACTGTTGGCACTTTCGGCGGTGGACAGGGCTCTGCAGCTCCATACGCAACAAACTGCGACGCATTGTGTATTCTGACACCTTTTACCAGCATTAACTTTATTAGCAATTTGAGCTACAGTAGCTCATCTGTTTGATCGGAATGCACTGGCCCGCCTTCGCTCCACACGTGCATCAATGAGCCTTGGCCACCCATGACCCTGTCGCCGGTTCACCAATGTTCCTTCCTTGGACCACTTTTGATAGATACTGACCACTGCAGACTGGAAACACCCCACAAGAGCTGCAGTTTTGGAGATGCTCTGACCCAGTCGTCTAGCATCACAATTTGGCCCTTGTCAAACTCGCTCAAGTCCTTACGCTTGCCCATTTCAACTTTTGAGGACAAAATAGTCACTTGCTGCCTAAGATATCCCACCTACTAACAGGTGCTGTGATGAAGAGATAATCGGTGGTATTCACTTCACCTCACCTATTCATAATGTTATGGCTGATCAGTGTATGAGTGATGAAGACACACAAGTTTGTATTTATAACATCTTGGTCTAGCATTTCATTTTGGTCCTCTTTAGTTTCCTCCACACTGCAGAAACGTAGTGAGATCCTGAGAGTTTACATTTTGAAGAGTAAGAACCATTTGCATGCAAGCATTGATATTTTGAGTGCTTGTTGCTGCCTACATTTGAAAACAGACTCATTTGCTTTTCTTCTGTGTTCTAGCGCTCCAATCCACATGCTGCCTACCAGAACCCAGGACCAAGCACATCATTGCCCCAAAGCAGCATGGGATACTCCTCTACCTCCCAGCAGCCTCCACAGTACTCACACCAAACCCACCGCTACTGAGTCAGACCATGCCCCCTATCCCACCCCCCCTTCACAGTGCCCAATAGGGAGAATGTACTTAGGGAGGCGGGTGTGGACCTGAGCTGAACCGCCCTCTCTTCCCCACTGGGCGCTTTGCTGTGCAGCATTTCCATAGAGACACCACAGGAACAATAACTGTATACCTAACATAACAACTATCACCGTATCATACAGCAAACATTATACTCCGCTGACAAAAGGAGAAAAAAAAGAAATAAATAAATAAACTTTAAGTGAAAAAAGCTGATGAATAACAGATATTTGTTCCATTGGTGATAGTCTTCGCTGCAAGTCTGTGATACTTCACATGAAAGATAAAAATGAAAAAAAGCAACAAACATTCTCAATATGTGGTACTGAACAGCTGCACTATGTAGTGAGACTGGTTTGGAGTGAGGTGGGGATCCACCATACCATCCAATCTCTTTAGCCCTCAGCCCTCACTTTGAAAATCCGTTGGCCTATCCAAGACTTAAAGCTGCTATGTGACTGCCAGCAAAGACAGAACGACGTTTGTGAGTCTGTCTGTCTCTCCGTCTGCCCTTACACACACACACACACACACGCATACACAACAAATACTTAAGCACTCACTCTTTTAGCCCATTGCTGGGGACCGAATTCTCTGTGCTGGAGCTGCTGACTGAAGCATAATGAGAACCTTTAGTGCCCCCTGCTGGATCATACTGGTAGAAGGCGATATAAAAGATAAAACAAACTTGATTTTAGTAGTTAATAATTTAATGTTTTGGTTTTACATTAGGAGAGGTCAGCAACTTCCATTTTGCTGTCAGATTGGCTGTAATGCGTGAAAGACCGGCCTTAGAACTTAATGACAAACGTTGTGTGGACAGCAGATTGAACATGCATTGTACTGTATTGTAATGAAATATTTTACATGATACAAATATCCTGACAATAAAATTAAAAAAAGTGGAAAAGCCTGTTGTCTGAGTGTTTGTGTGCATTTCCACTGGCAATAATACACAGGAAGTGCTTACATTTTTGCTTCTTTTAAAATAATTTTAGTCTTAGTCATCCATATTCTTTAAGGCTGTTATCTTTTATAATCTATTTTAAAATGCATGATATTTATTCCACAATATGTAGAAAAATCTTTGAGGTTATTACACTGGAGTACAGTATTACTCCATTTGAAGCTATATTATATGCATGTATTGTAGGAAAAATCGATTAATGCCAGTTTGTCAAGGAAAGTTTGTGTTTCCTGCTTATTGGTATTTTAGTGTATTACTAAATCTGTAACAAAGGGTTATTATAGTGTGGCGTTATACTGTCTATATAACAATGATTACATAAGAATCCAGACTTATTTTTTCTTTATGTAAAATTATTTTGGCCTTTCCCATCTATAGTTTGTGCATAACATTTTAGTTAATTTAACTAATGTTTAGTTAATTATTTGAATTGCTGGTAAATTATTTCAACTAAGTTTAAATAACCACTAACCCCTGCTGAATAACTGTTTAAACTAGACTAAACCTGTGATGTTTATTTAATGTTTATTACTTGAAGCCAAATGAATCAATTTAAAATATGCTCAGACTTATTGTCCCAGTTTTGGTAACAATAAATCAACATTTTTAATCAACACTCCCACCCCCCACCACCCATAGTCAATATTTGCTGTTTCATGCCCTATTTTATACCCTGTTTGTAGAAAATACTAGTTCCAAATGTTTGTTAAAATGCTATTAAGTCTTCAATTCTAGCTGTTCCTTTACAATAGGTACCCCAAATGTTTAGTATTTTTCTTTGCTGTGTTTAAAGCTCATATAATATCCCCAGATAAAGCCCGCCTTCACACAACCGCCCTATGGTAAATGACCGGGGATTTTCTGTCAATCATCCTCGGCCTCACATCTGATAGGCTGAGTGTGACAAATGGTGGCGCGTTAAGATCTTATTCTAAAATGCTGATTGGTCCGAATAACCCAACATGTCCCGCCCCAAGCGGATTGTTTGGAATGGTCAGATGGACCGATGGAGACACAGGATGGCAATCCGGACCGCTGAAAGCCTGGACATGTGAGCGAATATAATTTCCCTCAAAATTCACTTTTGGTAAGCATCAAACATTTACTTATCTCCACTAATGTAGTTATTTTGTCATATTACACTTGTTATCTTTACTGTTTATCGAGCTTTATGTAATAACTGGAACATGAGGTTTGGGGTTCTTTAGTGGTGAGTTTATTTTGATTCTTGTTTATTTATTTTTAACTAATAGCGGGAATTTGTGATACATTTGTTGTTGTATATATGTGGTGTTTATTCTACTAAATTAATAATAATAATAATAATAATGATGATAATAGCATTGTTATAATGACAATAACAAGCGTTGCGTGCCGTAAACCAGAATATGCCCTCCTAAGAAAAATAAATTAAAAAAGTTTATATATTTTCAATCAGATCAACATAATCACTGTAAAGACTGAAAGTGCTCAGTCATTAAACTGTTATCAAAGAATACAATACTTAACAGAATTCCGCAACTTTCCATTTTCAAGTGTTTAGAAAACCGGAAACGTAATACAGTTAACCCGAAAGTGTTAAAAAAATAATAATGATAATAATAGATTTTGGTGCTTGTTAAGATAAACCCATTCGGGTTTGCAGAAATCTCACAGTCAGAGCAACTGGCTCGTGACATTCACAAACCTTGCTTCATCATGTGTGACGTGATCCGTATTGAAATATTAATGTTGTCTACGCGCAGAGATGCGCTTTACTTCAGTTATGAATAGCTAATGCATTGCCGTCCTGTCGTTTGTGGAGTGGATTCGTGTCTCCCTCGTTAGTTCGGACAGGATGTGGCCTCCTGTGGTCACGGGATGGGTCTGATGGACTTCAAAGGCTGTCAGCAGCACCGATGGGGCTGTAAACAGCTGTGATGCACACTATTATGCTTGTTGTTGTGTGCATTATATGAAAGAAGATAGCTTGCATTTGGTCAGTCTGAAGTACTCTATGTGTGTGTGGTTTTTGGAATAGGCACAGACTTATGGAAAAAGAAGGCAGCTGAAAGGAGAGAGAGAGGCAGGAGTGCTTCTTTTATTTGAAGAAGACCGGGAGGGTGGGTTGGCGGGGGTAACAGGGTTGGGGAGGGAACAGAACATGCATGGGAGAGCTCCTCTGTTGCCGTGTGAACGGAGGGCTATTGTCCCGAGAACCTTTCAGAGTGGCTTCCCTGAGGTCCCCTGCCACTCTCCCCCCATCATCTCTCTCTCTCTCTCTCTCTCTCTCTCTCTCTCTCTCTCCCTCACTCATTCAATCTTTACCCGTCCCTTATTTCTGGATCTGTTCTTCCCAACGGAAACAGTTTCCTGTGCAACTATCTCACAAACTGCTTTTCATGCCACTCAGACTCACATTCTCGTCTCTTTGTCTCCTCTGTGTCTCTGGCCCCCCTCCCGGCACGGTCTTAATTCAATGCACTATGTAATTAGTGTGGGTTGTGTCCATACTGCCGTGCGCTGCAGAATTACAATGCCGCAGAGAGATAGTGCGCTTACTTAATGAACACATTACAACACTCACAGACGTGTTCTCATTAGACTACAACAACAGCAGTGTCTGAGTGTATGTGTGGGGCCTGATGGCATATTTGCAGTGATGTTCATGTCCCTTTAGGTCAAGGCATGGGGCTGTTTGTTTATCGTTTTCACTTTTAAAGGGGAAGTGAACAGGTTTGGCAGGCAATGTATAAGAACAATGGACTTTGTGGCCACTTGTACAGTGTTACTATGGTAAATGGTTACAAACTACAGTACTATATCCACATGATATAAAACTCCAGAGGTTTAATTGCACATCATTCACAACGCTGCATGAACATTTATTAAATGTTACCATACTATACAAATCCGTTTTACGGAATTCTGCAGATTTTACCGTATACTGTATAATAATCGTCATACTCATTGTTTACGTTAAATCAATGTTTTAGATAGTTTAATAATTCTTTTAGTTGCCTTTCGGCTGCATTTAAAATATTTGACCATATATAAATCCAATTTAAGTAATTTCTCATATACCTTATAAACCAATTTATTTGTTGTAGTTACTTTCGTTAAATGTTTTGGAAGATGTTTTTAAAAATGCTTTTAGCTGCATTTAATACATTTTAATAGGGCCGCACGATTATGACAAAAAATCTGAATTGTCAATTATTGCCTTGTAATTGTAATTGTTAATTACGGTTATCACAATTTACATCGAATTATGTTTTGAATAGCTTTATGCCATTGTTTGAAGATAATACATGCCGTATTGTTATATCAAAATAAACAAGCTGAAAACAAACTTCCTGAAAAACTTTTATTGCTTTTCTATAGCATTAAGACTTAAATGTCAAATATACATTATATTGGTTTTTTTACATTAAAAAAAGTCAAAATATGCATGTTATTATAAGGTTATTCTAAAACTAAGATGATAACAATATGGGAAAAACCCTTAAAGGATTAGTTCACTTCAAAATTAATTTGTCTTTCTTTCTTCAGTCGAAAATAAGTTTTTTTTTGTTTGTTTAAGGAAAACATTCGGGTTGAAGGTCCAAATCACTGCAGTTTCGAAGGGCTTCAAAGGGCTCTGCATGATCCCAGCTGAGGAATAGGGTCTTGTCTAGCAAACCGATCGGTCATTTTCAAATAAAAAAAAAGTATATACTTTTTAACCACGAATGCTCGACTTTGATGTTGTGATTATTCACGGCGTATGACATCATCACATGTGGGAGTACCAACCCAGTGTTAAAAACGAATGTGCAAAGACTAAATCAAGCGCCCTTTAAAAAAATAAAGGTAAAACAACGATGTTGGATGATTTTGAAGTTGGAGGAGAACTTGAGATGGTGTTTTTTCGGCACTGGGTCGGTACTTCGACCTACTTCACGGCAGTGGCCCGTTCCATTTCCGATGTGATGACGTCATACACCGTGAAGAATCACAACACCGAAGTCGAGCATTCGTGGTTAAAAAGTATATAAATTTGTCTTTTTTCTTGAAAATGACAGACCCAGCCCAGCTTGTGCAGAGCGCTTTGAAACTGCATTGATTTGGACCTTCAACCCATTGGTTACCATCGAAATACATTATATCGATAAAAATCATGGAATGTTTTCCTCAAAAATCTAAAGAAAAACAGACATGAACATCTTGGATGAGATGGGGGTGAGTAAATTAACAGGAAATTTTCATTTTGAAGTGAACTAATCTTTTAAGATAACCAGTATAAAGAAAAAAACATCCTAAGCACACAGAATAATGTAAGTGGACTTTGTTGTAATTGTACCTTTAAACGATTACGTAATTGTGGCATCCGATATATATATATATATATATATATATATATATATATATATATATATATATATATATATATATATATATATACAGTCATGCTCAAAATTGTTGGCACCCCTGATAAATATGATCAAATATGGCTGTAAGAAATAAATCTGCATTGTTTATCCTTTTGATCTTTTATTTAAAAAATTCACAAAAATCTAATATTTCATTGAAGTAAAAGAATTGAAAATGAGGGGTAAATCACATTATGTAATAAATGCTTTTCTCCAAAACACGTTGGCCACAATTGTTGGCACCCCTTAAAATGTTATGAGTAAAATATCTCTGAAGTATATTCCCATTAATATTTACATTTTTTAGCACACCAGGGTGACGAGGAACATGAAATTGTCCAGCTATGACGTCTTGTTTCACAGAAGTATAAATATAAGGAAGCACAGAGGCCAAATTCCCTTAATCATTCATCACAATGAGTAAAACCACAGAATATAGTTCTGATGTGCAGCAAAAGATTGTTGAGCTTCACAAAATAGAAAGTGGCTGTAGGAAAATAGCTAAAGCATTGAAAACCCCATTTCCACCATCAGGGAAATAATTAAGAAGATCCAATCAACTAAAGATGTTATGAATCTGACTGGAAGAGGACATGTGTCTATATTTTCCTAATGCACAGCAAGGAGGAGAGTTTGAGTGGACAAAGACTCTCCAAGGATCACAGATGGAGAATCACAGAGATTAGTTGAGTCTTGGGGTCAGAAAGCCAAAAAAAAAAAAATCAAACAAACCCCTACATCACCACATGTTGTTTGGGAGGGATTCAAGAAAAATCCTCCTCGCTCATCCAGAAACAAACTCCAGCATATTCAGTGGTCAGACACGACTGGACCTTCAGACGGGACCTGCTTCTGTGGTCAGATGAACTGTAAAAAGAGCTTTTTGGCAGCAAATCTACCAGAAAGGTTTTGTGCAAACAGGGATAAAAAGTACCCCATGCCCACGGCTAAAAATACAGCTGCAACTTTAACGTTGAGGGCCTATTTTTTTGCTGGAGGTCCTGGACATCTTGTTCAGACACATGGTATCATGGATTCTAGCAAATACCAACAGATAAAAAATCTAAACCTGACGGCCTCTGCTAGAAATCTTATAATGGGTAGTGGTTGGATCTTCCATCAGGACAACGATCCAAAACAAACATCAAAATCAACACACAAATGTGTCACTGAACACAAAATTAAGCTTCTGTCATGACCATCCCAGTCCCCTGACCTGAACCCTATAGACAATGAGTGGGCTGAACTGAAGAGAAGAAGCACCAACATGGATCTGGGAATCTGAAGGATCTGGAGAGATTCTGTACAGAGGAATGTTCTCTGATCTCTTGTCAGGTTTCTCCAAACTCGTCAGGCATTAGAGGAGAAGACTTAGAGCTGTTATCTTGGGAAAAAGAGGTTGCAAAAAGTATTTAATAAAAGGGTGCCGACAATTGTGGCCAACGTGTTTTGGAGAAAAGCATTTATTTCATAATGTGATTTGCCCCCCATTTTCAATTCTTTTACTTCGATGAAAGGTTAGATTTTTGTGAATTTTATATATAATATAAGATCAAAAGGATAAACAAATAAACAATGCAAATGTATTTTTCTACAGCCATATTTGATCACATTTACCAGGGGTGCCAACAATTTTGACCACGACTATATATATATATATATATATATATATATATATATATATATATATATATATATACATATATATACATATATATACATATATATATTTGACATAATTCTGCAGGTTTTACAATTTTACAGAATTCTGTGATTCATAATGTTGCATGTATATTTATTGATTGTTTTGGCCAATTTAATAATTCGTTTAGCTGCCTTTTAGCTCCATTTAATATATTTCACCTAACATATTTTATGGAATTTTGCATATTTTCCTACAAAATCAGTGTAGAAAAGGCGAAAAAGTCAATGGATTCCATCTGGTTTGAGGGAGTTGTCACAAGCTGTATTCATAGTTATGTTTATATTGTCCAAGCGGGATACGGGAGGAAGTTAGTGCTTGCATAGCAGTTATTTAAGTGTTGTGATTGTGTGTGAGTGAAACTTCCTTCACACCCCAACTGCCTCATTGTTCTGGCTGTTTGGGACGACAGGAAGTCCAAGATGTGACACAGAGAGGAACAGGAAGTGGAGAGTTGGGTGTGGAGCTGGAAAACAGGAAGCAGGGAAACGGGCAGATAAGATGACCTCTGAGATGCTATCCCACCATCCCTTTGTTCTTGTCCCTAATCTCTGACTTTCAACCCCCCTTAGCCAATCACACAGCAGATGGCCTCTCAGCTGGCCAATCAATGTGGGGGTTATTCTTTCACAGATGGGATCATTCTGTCATGGCGTCCAGTTGAACCACATGACATGGCTAATTTAGGCTACTTATGTGAGCGAGGAGAAACATATAGACATAGCTTTAGTGTCATTCATAGACATATGTTTTTGCAATCATATATATATATATATATATATATATATACTGTATAAACAATATGGGGAAAAATAAATAAATAAGAAAAAATAATTAATAAGAAATAAATCTATAGGGAAGCTATTATATTAATTGTATTAAATATTTTTAAGTCTTTAAAGCTCACAAATGCTGCATTTGTTTGATCAAAAATACAGTAAAAACAGTAATATTGTATATATATTACAATTTAAAGTAAATGCTTTCCATTTTAATATGTTTTAAAATGTAATTTATTCCTTTGATCAAAGCGGAATTTTCCAGCCTTTAGTGTCACATGATAATTTCAGAAACCATTTTAATATTCTGATTTGCTGCTCAAGAAAAATGTCTTATTATTGTGCTGCTTGTTTTTTGTGAAAATTGTGATTATTGTTTTTCAGGATTCTTCTTCTTCAAAAAAATTTTTTTAAGGAGAAATGTTTTGTAACTGTCACTTTTGATGTGTCCTTGCTGGATAAAAGTATTATATAAAATGTTAGGCGATAGAAATAAATATTGATACTGATTTTCACACATCAGCACACAAACCAGGTAATATACCTTGAATTGAGTAGACTAATGATTAGAAGTGAGAATATCGTCTGTTTCCTTGGGAAACAAATGGTCAGTTTGCATCTCTTGTCCTTTGATCTACAGCTGGGCAGCTCGGATGATGAACAGGATTACTTTGACTGTATCTTCTTTTCTTAATGCTTTGTAATCCTGCCGTACTAGGCCGCTTGTAGAGGGAGTTATAGTCTGTGTTTCTGTTTGTGTTGGGATGGATTGAGCTTCATTTGTGCTGAATGTTAGCAGCGTGATTTTGGAGTCAGAGGTCAGTGTAGGTTTTGACCAGTGTAAGAGGGTTAACCAAAATCTGAGTAACTCAGTTCCCTTTTCTTGATCTCCAACTGTCCCAGTTTCATTTGAACATTCACTCTCTCTCAATGTGTGGGTGTCTGTTATATAATATGGGCTTCATCCAAATACAGTTGAAAACTGAGTAAACATGATAGATGGACCTTGCCTTCACGCTTCAGCTATAGTCTGTGCACACGTGTGTGATTTTAAATACAGTGTTTGTGTTTTGTCTGGGCAGGTAGAGTGTACTGCGGCTGTATACGGGTCAGTCATGCCCCTGGTGAAGAGAAACATTGAGCCCAGGCACCTGTGCCGTGGGGTGTTACCGGAGGGCATCGGCAGCGAGCTGGAGTGTGTGATGAACAACACGCTCTCTGCCATCATACGTCAACTCAGCAGTCTCAGTAAGTCACCTCGTTCCTGTCTGTCTTTAACACACATGTTTACCTGGCTAATTAGGGGCTTAGCTTTAGCTTCTATTGTTGCTGAATTAAGATAATTAGAATTACTAAGGACCAGGGGCGTAGCCATCATTTCAGAAGTGAGGCAGACGGAAATGTCAAGTGTAACACCAGTTTTTTCTGACCTTTGTCCAATAGACAGGTTTTATTTTTCCTTATCTCTTGCTTTTAATTGGCTAAGAAATCAAATACAGTGCTGAATAATAACTAATAATTTTTATTCTGTAATATATTCCCCTATATTTTCCTAATGACAATTGTATTATTAGTTTATGTGCTACAAACACTTGTGCTTTAAGTCAACATGGATTTTGTAAAAAAATAAAATCAGTTAAATGTATCCTTGCTGAATAAAACTCTAAAAAATCTCACTGAGCCCACATTTTTGAACAGTAGTATATTAGAGCAGATTTTAGAAGAGCATAAATATGCCTTTTAATGTCTTTATGAAACATTTCCCCAACCTTTTTTTTTTTCAGAATTAGCAACATTTGGAAATTCTCAGTCAAATATTGTGCTAGATGGTGTCTGGGCCCCCAGGACCATTTCTGGGTCGAATTCCCCCCGGAATCGTCCTAACTGTCCACACACACACCCACACCCCTTACGTTTTGGCTTGAGCCAGTTTAAAACCAACAAGAAACACCCTAGCAAGTTGTAGCAACCACTCAAAACTATCACAGTGACGAGTTTTACACTCACTTTTTTTTACTTGCTTTTACTATTATATGCCATTACATTACTCTAAAAGTTCAATTTCTTATTCATATTAGACATTTGGTTTGTGTTTCCATTCTATGTGGTCTATAATTTAGTGGTCCAGTGGTATCTTCAGCTCACGATGCTAGAGAGAAGCTTCTTAATAATAATTCCTCTTGACTCACGGGACTCTCGGACTGTATTATGTAAGACCATTATCTTGAAAACATGTCCTCTGAATAGGCAAGTCTCTGTCTCTGTGTATCCAGCTACTGATTTGCTCATCCATCCATCCATCCATCCTCTGTTCTTTTTTTCCATCCACCTGTTCTATAACTCCCCAGCTGACCCCTGAAATCCCCTGAAGTGTCTTTACTGTGCCTCTGCTAGTGTTGTTTAGTGGATGCCTGTAGAAGGAGACTGCCTTTCAGTAGCAGCTGTGTGGATTAAATATAAATGACAGCCCACTGGACTTGAAGGGAAAGCTTTAGACGCTGTGTGCGTGTGACGGAAATAGTGTGCATGTCTGGAAACATGCTTTTCATGTGTTGGTGGGTGTAGTACTGTTGTAGGGAGTGTAAGTGCGTGATCTGTGGTATATATATATATATATATATATATATATATATATATATATATATATATATATATGTGTGTGTTACATATTATGTATATATATACTGTATATGTGTGTGTTTGCACTGGGTCATAGGCCAGGAATTTGTAAAGAACAGGCACTCTTCCTTCCTGTAAATATTTTCCTGTGTGCTTTTGTTTAACACGGCAGTTATTAATAGCCTAAGTTGAGGTGTCAAAAATTAAGTGTATTCTTTGTTTTTATTTTCAAATATTTCTCCACCTTGTTTTCTCGAACAGCCGTAGAATGTAAATGTAGCTCATTTATAGTTTCTGTCCTTAATGTGCTGTAAGTTTTGCATGTGAAAATTCATATTTTATATACAGAAAATGCTAGATTTTAAGAGTTAATAATATAGTTTTAAATAAATATATACACATAATACCAATGTAACTATGAACAAAAGAAAATGTATAATTTATTTAATTTAATCAACTATGGACACTTTTATGTAACTTAAATTTTTATATTAAATAAATGTTAAATGTATTATTAATTGAAACTATTAAATTATTATTAGTTCATTATTTTAATTAGTTATGTTACAGTCAGTATCATTATAATATATATTGTTATATAGTTAATGTATATTAAAAAGTTATTATTACAGTTATGTTAATATTTTGAAAATATTGTAAAAGTCTTTGAAACTTATTACCATGGTACATTTTTGTTAGTTTATTTTTTAAAAGTTTTTTTGTAGAACATTGTAAACTGATCATATAAAAAATATAATAATCATATATTTTATTAGAAATGATTTATATAAATTTGTACACAAATTATAACTGCCCTTTGTGGTGTGATTTACTCCACAGCAAACAATTTTGCCCCAACACAAGTTTTGTTGAAAGTTAGTGTACTTGTTTACCATGGAGACAACTGTGTCAATATATTTTTATTCTATTCTCCTCTTATCTCAAAGGTAAACATGCTGAAGACATATTCGGAGAGCTCTTCAATGAGGCAAACATGTTCTATTTGCGGGCGAACTCTCTGCAGGATCGGATTGACCGACTTGCTGTCAAGGTCACCCAGCTGGACTCCACAGTTGAGGAGGGTGAGTCTGGTTCTGGGAAACAAGGGCTCAGGGTCATCCCTCAATACACGGCAGCCATCGGCATCTCAATTTGTCCTAAAACAAATCTCTGAGGTTACATGGCTCCAGTGTGAGATCAATACCACTGTATTCCTCCAAACCGAAAATCAACAAAATAAATAATGCAAAAATGTTGCGCACCCCACATCTCTTTTACCCAGACCAAAGCGTGTCCTCACATCTCTTTTTTCAATTAAAAGATCAATACTGGAGTTTACTTTACAGACTCTGGAGCGCAGGTGTAATCAATCTCTGTTTCTCTCCTTCACCCTGTGCAGTCTCTCTTCAGGACATAAACATGAGGAAGGCTTTTAAAAGCTCTACTGTACAGGACCAGAAGGTGGTGTCCAAGAGCAGCGTACCGATCCCAGTGACAGAGATGTACAATTTGAGTGATAAACCACCTCCTCTTAATATTCTCTCACCCTACAGGTATGTGTCAATGTATTGTATTGTAAAGTGTATGTATGTATGTATGTATAATTCTGTAACCATTTTAATGTATTATTTTATTAACATTTATTAACATCTCTTTATTAATTCAATTACAGCTTAATCTGATAAATCTCCCGTTGACTTTCATTAATATAATTTTCATTGACTAACAATTTTAACCATTTTCAATCATATTATCAATTTAATAATAATAATACAATTATAATATGTTTTATTATTAATTTATCTTTATTAATAATAACTATAGCTATAGCTTATAACAAGGCACTTTCCGAGTATTATGCAAATAAGAAAATCAGCTCTGAAACAGCATTTCATTTACTGTACATACACTATACTACCAAAAGTATTGGGACACCCTTCCAAGTCATTGAATTCAGGTGTTCCAATCACTTCCTTGGTCCCAGGTGTATAAAATCAAGCACCTAGGCATGCAGACGCTTCTACAAACGTTTGTGAAAGAATGGGTCGCTCTCAGGAGCTCAGTGAATTCAAGCGTGGTGCCGTGATAGGTTGCCACTTGTGCATAAGTCCATTTGTGAAATTTCCTCACTACTAAATATTCCACGGTCAACTGTTAGTGGTGTTATAACAAAGTGAAAGCAATTGGGAACAACAGCAACTTAAGCCACAAAGTGGTAGGCCACGTAAAATCACGCTAACACGAAGTCGCTAACTTTCTGCACAGCCAAAAGCTACAGACCTCCAAACATTGTGTGGCCTTTTGGTGGAGTTTGGTGGAGGGGGGATTATGGTGTGGGGTTGTTTTTCAGGGCTTGGGCTTGGCCCCTTGGTTCCAGTGAAAGGAACTCTTAATGCTTCAGCATACCAAGACATTTTGGACGATTTCATGCTCCTAATTTTATGGGAACAGTTTGGGGATGGCCACTTCCTGTTCCAACATGACTGCACAGCAGTGCACAAAGCAAGGTCCTTAAAGACATGGATGGGCGAGTTTGGTGTGGAGGAACTTGACTGGTTTGCAAAGAGTCCTGACCTTAACCTGATAGAACAGCTTTGGGAGGAATTAGTGCGGAGACTGCAAGCCAGGCCTTCTCGTCCAACATCAGTGCCTGACCTCACAAATCCGCTTCTAAAAGAATGGTCAAAGATTCCCATAAACACACTCCTAACCCTTGTGGAAAGCCTTCCCAGAAGTGTTGAAGCTGTTATAGCTGCAAAGGGTGGGCCAACTCCATATTAAACCCTACGGATTAAGAATGGGATGTCATTAAAATTCATGCGCATGTAAAGGCAGGCATCCCAAAACTTTTGGCAATAGCGTGTATAATCCCTAAAACCTGATCTTTGCTAAACCATATACTGCCTCAAAAGATTAGACTGGTCTGAAAATACCATTGAGTATATCAGAAATAAATAATGTATTCATTCTTTCCCAAAACATTCATATGGATTTGAAGTGGTACTTATAAAACAATGTCACAGAAGTTAAATGAAGATGGTGAATGTATCCTTTAATCTGCCTTCTGTCAGTCAGAAGTCTGATTAAGGAATATAGAGCAGTCATGAATACTTAAAGCTAGCAGATGTAGTTCATGTGAACGCTAGCTCTTAAGGTAGAGAATATGGGCCACTCATGAATACTTAAATAGATCTAATGCAGAATGTGTGGAGGGAATGTTTCAAGGGACTGTGGCTGCTCTCTGACTCATCTTTTTCTGTCTGTTCGGCTGAATGCTGTTAACAAAAGTTTTTGGCCATTTTGCATAAATGATTAATGGCCAATTAATAGCACTTTTCCAAAAGCAGCCAGTCAGAAATTATGTATCAAGATGCTTTTAAAATATTTTTTTCCTCTGAAGAGGTCCATAAAAGCAATCCAGCAACTGCCGTTCTGAATGGGAATGGTTACATAAACATATCAGAGCCAAATATACCACTCAACCACTTTTTTATTGAAGAAAAGAGAAATTATTGTAAATAGCTTTGGATAACCAAAATCAATCATGAAAATGAAATGTTTTTTTTTTTACTTTGTTGCCATAGAGATGATGATAAAGAAGGACTGAAGTTTTACACTGACCCCTCCTACTTCTTTGACCTGTGGAAGGAGAAGATGCTACAGGACACGGAAGACAAGAGGAAAGAAAAGAGACGACAGAAGGTTGAACACCCTTTTCTTCCTTTTATTTAGCAAAAACCCATTAATTTGATCAAACGTGACATGTTATAAATATTTTATGTCATAGAACTGTGAGAAATGTTTCTTGAGCAGTAAATCATCATATTAGAATGATTTCTGAAGGATCATGTGACACTGAAGACTGGTGTAATGATGCTGAAAATTCAAGATTGTCATCACAAAAAGTTATTTTGTTATTAAAGTTATAAAATTGTAATAACATTTAAAAATATTACTGTTTTTACTGTATTTTTGATCAGCTAAATGCAGCCTTGGTGAGCACAAGGAAATTCTTTCAAAAACATTTAAAAAATCTTATCAAGCCCAAACATTTTAAATTAATATGATGAATATAATAAATATAAATTATATTTACAAACTTCCCACTCCAAGTTCTTACTGGCTGTGATAGTGTCCCATTTGGCAGCATTTCGCTGAAAACCTAGTATAATGCTTTTTCATGAGGCAATATGTGATGATTAAACATCTCTTTGTCCTTTGATACCTTGTGCCAGGAGCAGAGACGGTGTGTGGACGGCACACTGCAGAGGGAGGTGAAAAAGGTGCGAAAAGCTCGAAACCGCAGGCAGGAATGGAACATGATGGCCTTCGATAAGGAACTGAGACCTGACCATCGACATTCCCACACTGTGCACAGAGGAGGCTCCACGGAGGGCATCATGTCCCCAGAGCACAGGTAACATGGGCTACATGCACTTAAGTGCACATATATAAACTCAATTTCATTTAATCTAATTCTTAATTATTGCAGGTCTCATGGAGATCATTCAGATCACGGTTATCTCTCCATGGCCAACCACGCTGGCCACGCCCACACTTACTCTGGGCCTCCACCAAGCATGGCGGCCCTGTCAGCTCATACCCAAATGACCATGGACCAGGATTACCGGAGTGGGCCTATGGCATACCGTTCTGGCACACTAGGTCGCCCGCACCAGGCTCCGCCCCCTCCACCAGCATCAAGCACAATTAACGGCTCTATGACCCTCCCACCTGCCGACTACAGGTTTGTCGTTTTTTATTTTGATTAATCAATTAGTTATGAACAAACTTAAACAATTTATTCTAAAACATGCTCAATGATGTTCTGTAATATCTATAAGATGTTTATTGGGAACTTAATATATTAATGACATTTGTTTAACTTGTTTTTTTTTTACATTTACCATATTTGATAATATTACTTAATATAGTTATTATATTACTTAATATTATTACAAACTATTACTCTCTAAAGACATGAGATTTTAAATCTATCCAGAATTATATGAAATAATAAAATGTTATAAAAATCTAAAAACTTGTTAGTGAAATAATAATGGTTGTTAAATATGTATATATACAGTCCCTGACAAAAGTCTTGTCACTTGTGTACAAATTGAACTGAAGTGCTGCTGAAATTTATTTCTCATCAAGATTTTTTTACAAGAAATGGCTCATTTTAATCCCAAAAGCTTTTGTAATAATGTTTCAGTGCAAAATGAAACTGTCACAAAATATTCTAATATTCACAGCTTGGTAAAGCCCATTGAGTCAATTTTTGCAAAGACATAAGTGTTGTCGCCTTGTCATATGAGCTTCACCTGTGACTAATAATGGATCCATTAGATCTCAGGTGTGTATAAAAAGAACCCCAGTGCACTAGACCTTCACATCAACTGCAACTAGACCTCTGCAAACATGCCTAAGATTCACCCTGAGACAGTAGCGCGGGAAGGGGGGTGCTGCGGGGGCTGCAGCCCCCCTCGTTATAGCATCAGCCCTCCCTGGTGGGGGGCTGTGGACTAAAATTATATTGTATTTAAAAACATTAAATGAAATAAAATAAATTAAAATAGACTGACATAACATACTGTGTTTGAGATGGGATTAAAAATAATGGGCAGTTGATAAGATATAAGCTAATGATTCATTATTTTAATAATTCCTCAGGAAGTGCTTTATCACCGTCATGTCACCTCGCTCACACTCGTTTGGTCATGGCTAGCGATAAGCAGCAGAAAACGCATTTCAGACTTTAAAAAAAAAGTTACTACTAACACGGTTAAGAAAAGTAAAATTGAGAATTCTTCTCATATAAAGGATGTAAACAACAACGGCAACTAAACGGCGACTGAATTCACGCCAAATGCTGACCTTGACACCGACATAAACTCTGTTCAGACATCCGCGAGCAGCGAGGTTTGTGAGCTGGACGTTACCATGGACTCTCACCGGTCTGCTGAGGTCGGGACACATGATCGGATGGTTGCCATGAACACCATCGAGTATTTATATTCCGGTCGCGGTATAAAATGGTTTTAAGTCAACTAAAGATTTTGAAATGTGTTATATTTAGCATTTTATATGAAGCTACAGGCCATCTCTACTAGCATAATCCGTGTATCATTTGTTCAGTCGTTTTTTATTTAATTTAACATTGAAAGCAGAAACATTTGAAAACGGTTCCTTTTTCATTGTTTTTTCAAAAATACGTAAAACAAGAATTCAGCTAGGATTTTCGTTCCGAGGTAGAAAAATGAATAAACAGAAACAGCTGGATTCCAGCTTTTTCTACTTCAGAATGAAAAACAAAAAAAAATCAAGCTGAATTCTTGGTTTTCATATTAAAAAAAGAAAAAGGAACCGTTTTCTCATTTTTCTGCTTTCAATATTAAATTAAAAAAAAACGACTGAAATGATACACGGATTTAGCATCCATACTGTAAACATTCTTTTTCCTATAAAATAACAAAATTATATATATAACAAATTTTGTCAACTGTACAGTAATTTTAATTTAACATTAATATCCACGGGGGAGGATTAATGAATAGCTGTGAAGCAACGCAACTGACGCTGGTAGGTCACATGTTAATGACAACATGGCGAGTGTAGTGCATTTTAGTAGTACAGATTACATTCATACTACACACATACTGCATAATGTACTTTTTTGCGGTCTTGAAGTAATTACTTATTCAATGTAAGTACCTACTCAAAAGTATGCGAATTCGGACTCAGCCTATATGTTAGGAAAGGGATCTTTCTGCAAAGGGATCGTTAGATTTGTTCATCTTTGGCATCTGAAAGTTTGAAAAACCCTGGTCTATATTGTAAATGCCACAGTGGGCATTTACAAATACTGCCACCTAATGATCAACATATTTGTGACATGCATTCATGATTTTACTATACATTTATACTTTTTACTTTTGAATTTATATGGCATTAGTTTATGTTGAATGAGGTGAAAAAGCATGATTTCATTTTCTTTCCCTCTTCTTCTCTCGACAGTGTGGATTACATGAATTCTGGGCCGCCACCTCCACCACCTGCTGTTATCCCATCAGCACAAACTGCTTTTGCTATGCCTCCCATGGGACCGGTCCCGCCTCCAGGCCATCTAGGACCAATGGGAGCAGTTGCTGGTTATGCCCCACCCGTTCCACTTACCGCTGTACCAATGGCTGCCCCTCCTCCACCAGTAGCCCCACCCCCTCCCGGCAGTGGAGCCCAATCCATCACTCCAAAACGGCCCTCTGTGCCTAATGAGGCCCAACCCACGAACGATGCTCGCAGCGACCTGCTTGCAGCTATAAGAATGGGTATGAAGTGTGTTTATGTTATGAATATAAGCATTTCACACTTGTTATACTGTGCATAAACATCTTGTTTTTGATCATGGGTAGATTCGTAAGCTTTACCATTTTAAAATCATTATAAGTGGAGGTCACCTTGTCATCAAAAGTTTGGGGTTGGTAAGATTTTTTGTTTTTAATGTTTTTGAAAATCTCCCCAACTGACTGAACTTGTTAGAGGAAATGAATGTAAATACCTTTTTATATAAATTGCAGTTCATAATACATCATATCACTAACGAGACGAACAGTCAAAGCATGAATCCAAACTCCTGACAATTTCTGTTTTCCACGCATCCTTTTCTTTTTATATCCCTGAATGTGGGCAGAGACAAATCATATAGAACAATGAAACTGCTCCCTGTAATATTGACTTCTCCGTCTCGCCTACACTCGACTAGAGTATCTCACAGGAGATGGATCATGTGAGCTCCACTGACTTCACTGCATCGCTCATTTGCAGAAAATTAAACCTTATAAAGTTGCCGGACACACCCACATTTCATCCCAATCGCCCACTGTTGTTGATGCTTGTGTGTGTGTGTTTGTACTGCAGGTATCCAGCTGAAAAAGGTTCAAGAGCAGCAGGAACAGCAGGCAAAACGAGAACCGGTGGGCAATGATGTCGCCACGATCTTGTCTCGGCGCATCGCTGTGGAATACAGTGACTCTGAGGACGAATCTGAGCTGGAGGACAATGATTGGTCTGACTAAAACAATACTAATGCACCAAATTCACAGACACTTACTCAGTAATGTACCTGCGAACAATAACATTGCATTTCCCATACACAAAATGATCTTGTACTGTATGCATTTTAATAAAGGTGTGATAGGCCGTCTGTATTATGGAATACTAAGATAGTCAGTCTTTTCCCTGAGCTACCACGTATGATGCTTTTTCCATTTTTTCTAATGCTTTCTAACGCAACACTTGTTAATAAATGATATGGACATACTGTATGTAATAATAGTAACTGGAACTAAAGAGAAAAAAGCATGAACAGATGTTTCTGCATGAAAGTTTCTGTATGTATGTTGAGAAACATTGAGGTCAGTAATTATATTTGTGTGAACTGGCCCGAGGTGCTTTATTAAACTACCTGAAGTGTGTTTTCTCTGTAATGTCTGGTGTCTTTGTGCATGTGTGCGCCGGTCGTCTTGCGACAATAAAAATCCGTCGAATCACGTTAAATCGCTCTCCGTTCCTGCCCCTCAGTGCCTTTGTCATGGAAACAGGACAGTTTGGATTTCGAGCCTCATGTCTCTATGGAAACAGTACAGCTGAGACGGGGATCGCCATGGCAACAGTGGATTTGAGGCACTCGGCCAATTGATGTGCGAGTGTGAACAAACCCAGGCGAGGATATTTTTAATGCACAGCACATTCTTTTTAATACAAAATTAACAAGATCTCTCAGTTCATTAAACTAACCAAAGCAATAAAAGTATACAACCAACACTTTGGAAAAATATACAACACATTAACACAATGTTTTACAATGTTAATTAGTGCATGTTGATTATAATTCTTATAATATTGTTTTGCAGATAAGTAATTTGTTGTGCCTTTTCTCATCAAAAAAATAAAGTGCATTTCACAGTTAAAACTACGCATACGTGTACACAAGATGCTGAAACCGATGCACCCGACTGCTCCTCGGATTTTTTCAAGATTTTGATTCTAGTATCTAAATAAAGTACAGAACGAGTCTGAATCCTACTGTAAATGTAGAACGTTTCCTCACAAGACACCAAAGCAGAGGTGATTTCCTCTTCTATGCTCTTCAAATAAACCAGAACAGGAGACAGACTCCCATCCGAGCCCTTTTTCACCCTTCGCTTTGACATTTTCAAGCTCTTACATTGGATTAAAGAGCACAATCATCTACAGTTGGATACAAGTCTGTTTAAATCATGGATTCAATACGCAAACGTCCATCTGCATGTGGAAAGTCCATCAGAGACCAGGCACAAAGCATGATAACATCATTTTACAAAGCTCTTTTTCAAAAACAGACGGAGATATGATGTTTTAGTCAGAGAACTAAACCCCAAAAGCCACTGCTATAATCTCCCGGTCATGTGTATCAGGCATTAACCCTCTCAATCTGCTGTAGACAAGCATGCCCAGGCAACAGGAGACACTGGAATGCGGCCCACTGTTAACTTTTGCAGAATAGAGTGCAGCAGGGATGATGTATTTTTGTAGGCCCGGAAACAAGTTAGCATTTTAGCGCCTCCGCTTACATTATCCTGAAATCAATGTTTTTTGGTTAAATGCCTGAAATGAGGTCTGCGATTAACACAAGCTCTAGATATTTTCACGTCAGTAATACATTGTGGTTTTTTAAAAAGCTTTTACTTGTTTTGAAAAAGAACTTCCACTTTACAAGTGGCTAAATGGGACTACAGAGTTTTTCGGGGACTTTAAACGTCATCATGCCAACAGGAAATCTCATCCACTCACTTTCATAGCCTCACTATGTTTATAATTGTGCTCTTGCAAAGTATTCTAACTTTTTAAATAAAGGCGGTTAAGGTGCATTCACGCCATGTCATAATTATCAAAATAACAAGATAGTAACTTGTAAAAAGCTTTCACGTCCTAGTAAAGTTCGTAATTCCAATTTGTATGCTGGGAATTTCTATGAGCTCCTACTTGTCCCACGAGGCCACTGTACTACCTGACTTTAGCAGATTCATTTGATAGTGTTAGTGTTGATAGTGTTGCCATATGTAACTGAGGCCAGCTAGTAAGAGTTGTGTGGGTAAAGCTCACTCCCTTGATCTCAAGAGGCACACTAGCAAAAGACAATAGAGACTGCGATCTTTTGTGACATTGTCAGCGTGCCTGCCTCCCATGCTGGAGACGCCGGTTCGAATCCCACTCGGAGCAGGTCAAGTAGGAGTGGTTACATTGGTGCCATGACCTGGATGGGAGTGAGGTTTAGGGGGGTGAGTGTAAAGGAGGCCAGCTCGTAAGAGTTGTGCGGGTAAACCTCACTCCCCAGATCTTAAGAGGCACACTAGCGACAGACACAATAGACTGAAATCTTTAGCATTGTTTGTGGGTCCGCCTCCCATGCCGGAGACGTTGGTTCGAATCCCGCTTGGGGCGGGTTGAGTAGGACCGGTTACATTGGTGCTGTGACTCGGATGTGAGTGAGGTTTAGGGGGGTAAGTGTAACAGAGGCCAGCTAGTAAAGCCCTGTCCCAAATGGCACTCTTAACACTTGCGGTCTTCCGATGAGTCTGCACTTTTATGACGTAACTCTGCTTTTGACTGTTAGTGCGGATATCAACCGTAAACGAGGCACTCATGAGCACCCTTCTGAAACCTAAAATGACAAATGGGACACCCTACAGTCTCATGGACTAAACAGACATGTGCACACAGCAGCCATTTTAAGTCCCAAGACCAAAAGTGTATATGAAATGTGCCATTTGGGACAGGGCCTAAGAGTTGTGCGGGTAAACCTCACTCCCCTGATCTCAAGAGGCGCACTAGAAACAGATGCTAGAGACTGCAATCTTTAGCGTCCTTGCTAGCACGCCCGCCTTCCATGCCAGAGATACTGGTTCGAATCCCATTTGGGGTGGGTCGAGTAGGACCGGTTACACATAGAGATGTATAATTCCCAGCATAGAACGTGTCACGTTTTGTCATCTTGAAATTATGGTAATTACGACATGGCGTGAACACAGTTTTAGCAAGGGTGGTGCTAATGTTCGTCTAAAGTTTAGCTATGTTTTCTGGCAATTAGGTTTAGGCTTCAAAAGTCATCAAAGTTTTGTTCGTTAGTAAAGAGTATCATTATGAACAAAACGTGTAAGATTCATAAACTTTTGTTGGTCACAGAGCTAATTTTCTGCAATAATCCAAAAGACAATGGAAAAATCCTGTTGGGTTTTTGTCCAGGGAACCAAGGTGATGCTAACTTCCGGGTTTGCCAACAAAAATACACATATCACTGCAGCGCTCTATGACACCAGGGGCCTATTGCACAAAACTAGGATAAGGGATTAAGCTGGGATATCTTGGTGATCCTGGCTCAATTTATCCGCTAATATACAGTTATCTTTCGTTAGCGTTATCGTTCTTGGTGTGAGTGTGCCTTCAGGGTAAGTTTACACGACAGCGGTGTACTAAATTTTGCATACAGATGACAAGATCATCAAGATATCCCATCTTAATCCCTTATACTAGTTTTGTGCAATAGGCCCCAGGTGAGAAATGCCATCATGCCTTAAAGTCACATGCCTTATTTACAGGATCAAGTTGATCAGTAGAATGCCATATCAATGATAAAAACGCCTTTGTCGATACATTCAGAAGAGGTCATACAGCGCTTCAGATAAATAAAATCTCAGGAATTCCGAAAGAATTCAGACTGAGGGGGGAAAATAGAGAATTTCGATGAATATAGCAAAATAAAGTATTCCTCAATGGTCAGATGTGGCCTGCAACAGACCGGTCATCATCTCCATCTCATCTCATCTCCTGCTTGCTACCGCTCATGTGCTGTTTCAACAAAATCGTATAGAGGTCACTCAGGCAAAAAAGGTCACAAGGGTGTGTCCGACCCGCAGGCATGATGTAAAGAGGGCGCGATGGGAAGACTGATAGCCACTCTAGCCCATGCAGGTCTATGGGGAATATACATTATTACCCCCAACTACATCATTGTCCCTGGAGAGACGAACATATATGCATGCGTTCACACGTACACGCACACGCGTGGCCATGCACCGACAGTCACGCCTTACACATCACGTTCCTCACACATATAAACATCTTAAGGATTCGCAAATGCATACCGCAGAGTAGGTCACATTGAGTGTACAGCGAGATTTCATTCATAGTTAGATATCGTAAATGACCACAGGCAGGGCACAGACACTTTCTGGATGAGAGAACACGAGGCAGTGAGATTATGGACATGTTTGCAGGGATTGGGACATCTGTCCAGTTCCTGTGTTTTTTTTTTTAAATCCCAAATTCACTAATATAATTCGGGTGATGTTGAAGTAAGTACAGTTGTCAGTCGTTCTTAGAAACCACTTGTATTTTCGAGGTGAGTTATTCATGGATGTTTTTTTTTTCCGACTAGCTGAGGTGTTGGTTTTGCTTGGGCACGGCTGTTATTGCTGCCAGAATATTGCTATAATTTTATGAAACACTGTCCGTAGTTATTGCTCGCTGATGGATTCTGCCACTGCACTGAAATGGATAGTGGCTGGTTGGCATTTGGAGGGCATAAGGTAAAAAGCAAGGGTGAACATCAGCTCATAATAGTAGCATGACTCAAGCCTCAGTTGTGATGAAAGTACGATAGATTTCTATAATAACATTCTCCCTCATCTGACATTTGCCAGCTCTGAGAGGCCAGCTGTTCTCTTCATTATAATCTTGTCATGTGGACTGTTTGAGGAGATTCTCCAGTTTACTAAAAATCATATTGATTGTAAATCTGCTGAAGGCTCATTTTAAAGTGGAAGTGTAGCTTGGCTGACACATCATTTAACAGAATATTATTTATCATGGATGAATCTCATGAAAACTTCATGTCATGTTTCACCCCAAAATCAAAAGAATGATCTCAATAAAGAATAATTAGAGCTGTCAAATCGATTAATCGCGATTAATCACATGCAAAATAAACATTTGTGTTTACACAATATATGTGTGTACTGTGTGGGCTATAATTATTATGTATATATGAATGCACACTCATTCATGTATATATTTAATAAATGTTTGGATATATATAGCCTACTATATATACAAATATAATATATAAATATTTTACATATAAATATAAAAAAATCTTAAATATGTACATGCTGGGGTGTATTTATATATACATAATAATTATAGCCTACACAGTACACACATATATTATGTAAACACATACTTTTATTTTGGATGTGATTAATCGCGATTAATCGATATTTGGGTATGAAAAATGACAGAGGCAAGCCTTGTAGGATTCTCTCATAATGTCTCAAACAACATAACCCTCTAATTGATTCATCTCAATGTTGTCGCCAGATCATCCTTTACAAATACATGTAAATTTTAAGCAAAATGCTTTGAGCTATCATTGTGGGAAATCTGTCCGTATCCAGTAGTAATTACCAGTTGGACACATTAAAAGGAGCAGTGCTCTATTCAGAGGGTTGCGGGCACAATTCAAATGAAAAGGAAATCAATACAAAATACATTCGGTTCTATCCTCCATGTCGCTGCATATAAACAAACCTCTTGTTCTTGCAGACACTTTGCACGTTTTGTAATCAACGGTTCTTTGATGCGAGCCTCTATTCACAGGGGGCTGTTTAGATGAACATACACTTTCTCCCGGGTCCCGGTCGCTTTCATCCCGCATTTATGGAAGAGGATGCGGAGACGGTTCGACTTCCGTTCCGAACTAAAATAAAGGCATCGACGGGTACGGTTATTTATAGAGTGGTTCTCATTCTGAGATTGTAGTTAGCTCTTCATGGTTTTCTGCTTTGGAGGACATTTTACATTCGGCCGAGCTTGGGTTGAGATTTAAATCAAACAGAAGAAAGCGCGCCTCTCTCTCTCTCTCTCTCTCTCTCTCTCTCGTTCTCCAGGTCGGTTTCTTCGGAGGACTCAAGGCACGGATCACCAAGCGCCTCGTCTATTTTTAGCACACCGCGGTTACTTAACGTTCAGCGCACGTTCTTGAATGCAGCAACAGCAGGACGAGATGAATGAGCTTCGGGATCCAGTCAAGAGGACCGCCTTGTGCTGCCCCTCATCCTCCTCCTCCACCTCCTCCTCCCTCAAAGCCTGTGCAACAGGGGGCTGCCACTGTGGCCAAGCCAAAACAAACACAAAAATGCAAAGGCATATTATGTACAAGATATTTACATCTGCCTGCCATACAGCATCTGTTTCCGCCTTTTTTTCCCCTGGACAGGGTGTGGCAGCTGGTCAGATCAGGATCAGGCAAAGATCGTGTGGCAGTGGTTGTCACATAACAATTAGGGGAAGACATAAACAGTGACGAGCACGCCCTTTCTGGTGCTTTCTGTGCAATTCCCTAGGCAAATCAGACGTCGCTGGGGGTCCGTGCCCGTTGGGCCACACTGGCAGGGATACATCCACAGCACACCAGCCACAGCGCTTTCTGGATCTCTTGATTGCGGAAGGCGTAAATTACGGGGTTGATGACCGAGTTGTAGGTGGCAGGCACCAGGGTGGCATATGTGTAGAGTGGTGGGTATGTGTAATCAGCTATGAGTGAGTAGACTGTAAATGGCATCCAACAAGCAGCGAATGTACCCAGAATGATCGCTAAGGTGGATACACCTTTCCGCGTTGTGACGTAGTGAGGGCTTGCGGCTAAAAAGTGGTGCTGGAGGGCGATTTGGTGTGCATGTCGCATGACAATTTTACAGATCTGCACGTAGAGCTGTAGCATGAGGCCGAACAGCAGAA
This sequence comes from Gobiocypris rarus, assembly GCA_023029165.1. NCBI lineage: Eukaryota > Metazoa > Chordata > Actinopteri > Cypriniformes > Gobionidae > Gobiocypris > Gobiocypris rarus. The sequence continues at coordinate 13,864,975 of CM040924.1, read as the reverse complement.
GGAAGGACACGGAAAGAACTGCCACGTTGTTTTTCGTAAGAGGCCACACCACGCTGCAGTTTTCCTCCTGACCCAGGCAGTTCACACCGGTAACAGGCAGCAAACCCAGACACAACGACACTCCCCATAGAAGCACAAGCATGGTGTATGTGAAGGCAGCCGTTCGCTCAGAGTTATAGGTGAGGGCGTAGTACAGCGACAGGTAGCGGTCAATGGTGATAGCCAGAAGGCTGAAAACAGATGCGGAGAAGGACGCCACCACCAGACCCACAGTCAGAAGCTGTGCCGAATCAGAGCGCAGCAGGTAAGCGAAGGTAAAGTGCAGGACTAACCCCAAACCGGCCAATAGGTCAGCCAGAGCCAGGCTGCCGATCAACAGAAACATGGGTGCACGCAGAGCCGGGTTCTGCCAGATGACCAAAACCACCAGGGCGTTCTCGCAGGCTATGAGGCTGCCGGATGAACACAGCACAATGTCCCACGGGTTTACCAACAGCTCAGCGGGCGGCCTCGCCGGCAGGACAACCGCGGGTGGGTACGTTCCGACGGTGATGTTCTCTAAGCTCCCTGCGCCGCTGCTGCCCCACGTGGGTTCTTGAGCCAGCCAGCTGGGAGAAACTGACACCTCTTCACTCATTCTGCCTCCCGTCTAAAATGACGCAAACACAGACAAACAGAATGAGAAATATATAGCTTGTATAGCTACAAAACAACAAAATATAATCCTCTGATCACAAAAAAGTAATTAGTCAACCATTGGCGTCAATGGTAAAATGAAGAACCTTTAACATCCATGGAACCTTTCACAGCACAAAAGATTCTTTGGGTTCTTCTGGTTATTAAAATGTTCTTCACACTAAGAAAAATGGTTCTTTTAAGAACTGTTCACTGACAGCTTCTTGAGGGAAATGGTTCTTAGTACTGCTGTGAAAACCACATTTTGGGATGTTTATTTTTAAGAGTACAGCATCTGTCAGCATTTACTTACCATCATGTCTTTCCAAATGTGTGACTAACTTCTGTGGAACATAGAAATAGATGTTTTAAAGAACAAAACTGGTTGGTTCCCATTGACTTCCATTGCATGTTTTGGGGGGTGGGGGGTATATATAAATATATATAACCGAAAGGTTACCACCATTCTTTAAAATATCTTATTTTATGTTCCACAGAATAAAGTCATACATGTTTGAAATGACATGACATGAGGGTAAGTAAATGCTGACAAAATTTCCATTATACTTTCGAATATTAAATCATACATTTACATAAGAACTAGCAACTGTGGTTGCCAGAACTTTACTGTAAAAAGAAAAGAAAAGAAAAGAAAATACAGTGCCAAAGTTACAAGCATTGTGGAATGACATTTTGGTAACTATACAATTTCATGACAAGTTATTCAATTATGTAATTTTAAAACAACATAACTGATTTATTCAATATTTATATTATTATGCTATATAAATATATTATTTTTATAAATAAATGCAACATAAAACACTCTGATAACAAAATAAAACAAAATTTAACAAATATAAACAGGTCTGGTTTGTGCAGAGATTGCTGGGAATGCAAAAATATAGACACAAATATTTTACCATAAAATGATACATTTTATCATTAAATTCTAAAGTGATTCATACTGTTTACATTATAGTGTTTTATATATTATTAGGCCAATTTTTTTTTAAAATTGGCAGGTGCTTACTGTAGCATTTATACATTATTTTTATATTAACACAACATTTTTACAGTGTATAGGCATTCAGAAAAACACCAGAGATTATAATCATCCATTATAACTGAAAATTAGCCATAATAATTATCACAAATTCCATTGTTCACTTTAATTATGCATTACTTCTCTGCTAGTGTCTTAAGACTCATGGTGTTCTTTTGTTCAGAACAAAGAATCAAATTAAGATGAAAGATTTTACCTTAGTGGTTAAGTGCCTAAAGGAACTGGCTATTATTGAGATACTTTTGAATCATATAACCTACAATACAATGGTGGGAAATCAAAAAATGAAGGGAGGGTCCTATTGAGTGCTGATATTAAATAAAGGCGGGTTCCACTGCTTAAAAGCGCCCATGCAGCAGCATCCTTTTATCTATCACATATGGACTCTCAAAGAACATTACACTTCTAGCAGCTGGAGGCAACCATTGCTTCCCCTGAGCCCTTTTAGCTTCATAATAACGCTTCAGCTCTTGCACTGTAAAAATCATTTATGAGCTGTAAAATGCAAAGCAATACCATCAGAATGATTTCAAATACACCCGGTCTCCATTCACTCCCCATCTGAAGGCTTCCCTACCTTGTCTTTTAGAGGAGAGGCGCCTGTTTAGATGTTTTTGCGTCCTTCTTGTCTTTCCATTGTATTTAATGGCAGCGCTGTTTGCAGGTGCAGCGCCGCGCGGACGGATGGAGGAATCGGATGCTGTGATGCCGTACCGGAGATTCGTCACAGCCAGCAGCAATAGCGGCTCTTCGCCGTCTGCACGAGCATCACTACCGACTGCGGCTGTGCGAGGCACTGGGAGGGGTGAGCTTTTCTTCTCAGACCAGATCGGTCCCGTCACCTATGTATCTGCTGCTGGGAAACCTAAAGGATTCGACTCTGAGCTGTAAAAGGGATTTTCGTGAACACACAGCCTACAGTCCATCCAAAATGTGTTCAGACACCTTCAACATTTTCTCACATTATCACAGTTGATTCGAAATAATTTTGAAAATGGTAATAAAATATGACAAGAACTTAGAGTTAAACTGTGTCAGAACAAATTCATCTTGATAATGTCAGATAACTTTGATAGAAAGGTAGATTTAAATCAATCAATCAGCCGTTAAATTTAAGTACACCATTAGATAACCAATTTAGGTCAACCAGTGACCTGCAAGCATTGGTTAATTTTGTTCAGTCTGTGGTGTAAAAGGTCGCATTAGCAATTAAAGAAAAAACACTTAAGCAAAACATGGTCAAGTGTCTGAATAATTTTGGTCCCAATTTTTTCCAGTTCTACTGGTAGTCCATTGTATGAAGAATTTTAATATGTCACAGTTTACTTTATTTTGATATAAATTAATAAATTAACTATAGTGTCCTGCACCCACTAGTAAAACATTATATCTGGTGTCTGAATATAGGCTACATAAATGTCATTTTGTATTAGGCTATTATTTTTTCTTTTGTCAAATCACTTATAGGATTAGTTCACTTTAAAATGAAAATTACTCCATGATTTACTCACCCTCAAGCCACACCCTTCTAGGTGTATATGATGTTCCTCTTTCCGATGAACACAATATTCTGTACAAAATACATAAATATTCTGATGTTTCCAAGCTTTATAATAATTGAAAAAGTGCATCTTATAACATGCTCCACACGGCTCCGGGGGGTTAATAAAGGACTTCTGAACACATTATAAACACATTATAACGTAAAATCTAGCCTCCGACAGACCACCGTGCGTATTCAACTTACAGAAAAGGCGTAACTGGCACAATGTATGACGTCGGACATAGCGTAAGCGTTTTGAACTGCGAGAGGCGCTACATTGTCTTCGTAAGTTGAATACAGAAGGCGGTTCGCTGGAAGTTAGATATTTTATAAAGTTTTAAATATGGATATTTTTCTTACACAAACCCATCGCTTTGCTTCAGAAGGCCTTTATTAACCACCCGGAGCCGTGTGGAGTACGTTTATGATGGATGGATGCATTTTGAGCTTCAAACTCGTGAGCCCCGTTCACTGCCATTATAAAGCTTGAAAGCGTCAGGATATTTATTAATATAACTGATTGTATTCATCAGAAAGAAGAAAGTCAAGGGTGCTCCAGTCGATCGCGAGAGTAAATTGCACTCTGGTTTGCCCTTTCTCTCTCTTCAGCGTTCCCACGTCTCAGACCTCAAAAACATAAAATATTAACCTTTATAGACATAGTATTTATTGAGTAAAGAAAACGCTGTTTTTATTAAAAACAAAAAAAAAACAGTTCTTTATTTACCCCCGTTCAGCTCTGCGCTACATGTGTGCCGGAGGAGGGGCGGAGCTTTGAGGATTTGCTTGACAGTCCAACCGAGTAACTTGATTTAACGCAAGCTCTTTTAATGTTTTTCATTGGTTAAATATTTGTAAAATCTACTGACAGACGTAAAGGGTGACCAATAGCATATATTCCTTTATGAAAAAATTAACACTTAATAACGCTCAGTTATTTAATATATAAGTCACTTATTAGTTAATTATGAACTAATCATTTACAAAACATAATTATACATAAATTATTCATAAGTAATATGCTAACATTTTATGAATGTTTTGTTAATTCAGTTATAAGTCATTTGTAGCCTAAATTAGTATCCCCTTGAAAACAAATAAATGACTCTTCTTAAAAATGCTGTTTTAGCAGACCTGCATGTGTGCTTTTGAAAACAGACCAGCTTATACTGCTCATTTACTAATGGTCTGTTCATAATTAACCATTGTTTATTGAGATTATACAATTTTGACAAAAATACTTCAATGATTTATAAGTTGTAAATAAAGTATCAACTAATAACTCATCAAACATCTACTATCGATCTGTTTTGATTTATTTCATGATTTAAATTTTTTTAAGATAACATTTTAAGAGCACATTTGTAAATTAAGATGCCATTTATTAATGTTATAAAAAAGTAATGTTTTGTAAATGATTAGTTCATCAGTAACTAATAATTAACAAATTACTTATAACTAAATTAACAAAACATTTATAAAATGTTACCATACCACTTATTAATCTTTTATGAATATAGTCATGTTTTGTAAATGATTAATCATTAACTAATTAATTATAAGTGTCTTATAACTGAATGTTATTGACAGCAACGAAATTAGGGGCATATTAACATACTACTCATTCTCTTTAATATATGATCTCTTTAATATAAATATATGGCAGGAATAGCAAGAGTAGTATGCTAGTTCGGCACACTGACAAATTTAAAAGTAGACCCCTAACCTAGGATGTCTTGAGGATGAGTAAATCATGGGAATTAAAGTGAACTACTCCTTTAATTTATGTTGTTCAGATAACATTTTGAGTTTCTGTTGATTAAACGAATCTCCTTCATTGTATTAACTCAAATGTATAATTTCAATGAACTTAAAATTAAGGCAGTGAGGTAACTTAATTTTTTTAAGTTAAACCAACAATTATTTTTTAACAGTATTTTGCATTTATTCTCCTGTATTCTCTTATATAGAGATGGACATATTTTATTTTAAAATAATTTATTTGTTCTATAGAAATGTTATATTTTATATTAGAAAAGTGTCCCATATTATACATCAACCCTGTTATCGTCATAGCATTGTCAAAATAAAATATACCATTATAATAATAAAAAACCCTCAAAAAGAAAAGAAAAAAGATGTTAGTTCCTAAAGTTTAGGTGTGTTCTCTTTTTAATCACTTTATCTTAAGATTTTATGTTTTTCAGTAGGGGAGTGCACATTTTAATTATTGAAAACTATATATTTGTAGAAATATTAGCATTAACTTCTCTTTCTTTAAAAAACATTGTAGTGTGTTTTATGACCTTAAGCAAAAGACTAGTATTGGCTAAATAAACGGTAAAACTCAACCCTGCTACTTTTTTGAATACCAACACATGTATTACAATGTTTGAATTTAGCTTGACATGGCAAAATGCAATAGATTAACACTATAAAGCCTTCTTTGTCTGATAGAATACTTAAACTCTTAATTCGCTTTAAAAAAACATCTTTTCAAAATGGAAAAGGCACCTACTTTGAACGACCCAGAAGGTAATGTAACGTGTCTCTGTAGGATGAGACCCATTTATCTAGCATCTGACATTCAGACTGCATCTTTCTGGAAAGATGCACATTGTGTTGCTCCCCTGTGAGATCTATTCTCGGCGCGTGCTATTAACAGCATGCTCATCTGTGTCACCCACTTCCCCCACTATCTTCCCTCTCTCCTCCATTCTCGAACCCCGTGCAGCCTTCGTCCCCATGCCTCTTTCTCAGTCTGCGCTATTTCAGACAATGCATGAAAAAATCCTTAGTAGACTGACACTAGGCTCGGTGTGGGCCTCAAAGGAGACAGATTTGAGAGTTGCTGTTAAGCGCTAATAAATTTCATGTTAAATTGAAAGAATCAAGCATAATTTTAAGCATAGCAAATGGACCTAATCATTGCAAAACAACACAACCTTCTGAGCTAGAACGAGATCAGAAGAGAGATCAGTGAAAAGGGAATGATGCTGTGCAGTTCTCCATCTTGCAGTAATCTGGACCGGCCACTGAGGGGCTACAGTGCCCACAAATGAGTCATCAGCACAGGGCAAGGCTTGGTTGTCTGTGGGAGGGGTCCAATCAAATCGCAGTAGGCTGGTAACAGCTGGTATTTACATGCTTGCATGCATACATCCTATCTTGGTGTATACACTTTTATTTCTTTTTCTTTAAAACAGAAAATGATAATTTCACAACAGGCCGTCTCAAGCAAACCCTCACATTAACCTTCCAACATCTACAAAACTGTATCAAAAGTGCACCATAGTGTTATACATCTTTTCTGGTTCTATTCTCATTTTTTGGCTATATCAGTAATATTATTATAATTCTCATAATATTTATACAAATATCACTCTGTACAAGGTAGAAATACATAACCCGAAATGCCCCGTATCCGGAGCTTTTAGACCCTCCCCACCATTATAATAAACACACCCGCTTTCCCCATGCACAAGTCTTCAGCCTCCTCACAGCCACAGGAATCAAAAGGTCGCAGCATGAAAGTTGAACGCAAATCCCCGTCATATCATACAGTCTGTTACATTAAACACATTCTCTCCACAGTAAAGGACTGAACACGAGTTATGAAACGCTCCCACAACGTAAATACAACTGACAAACAACGTTCAAAAGGCCTTGCGACTACATCGCGTCCAACATTACTGCTGCGTGGAGACTGGCGAGGGAGGGCTTGGACGGGTGGGGTGGGGTGTGTGTGAGGCGCCGTTGCAGAAAGAACCTGCACAGGTGAGAAGCAGCAGGGTTCTTGCATACAGGCACGCCTGCTAAATAGGTGTCCGTAAGGGGACGCCTCTCGGGCCTCTCTCAGTCTCTGGACTGGTAAAACAGGATGTACCCGGACTCAGAGTTCTTGGAAATTTCAGAGGTTAATCCGTAGAATTCTTCAATCGCCTGGGCATCGATTTTCTAAAGGGAGAAACAACATTTTTTTTAACAAATGCAGGAAGGCCATTTTACAATCATTAAGATAGATATTGGCTGGTATTCCAAGCCTCACAGTGATTATACTTTTTAACCAATTATCATAAAACTTTATTACACATAGATTTAAATCATTTAAAAATAAAATAGTTTATAAAGATTGCACCCCGAGACCCTGATTTCTAGCTTATGAAATATTTTAGAGCTAAGTATAACTATATATACAGTGCATCCAGAAAGTATTCACAGCACTTCACTTTTTACACATTTTGTTATGTTTTCAGCAAGTTAATAATTTTCCTCAAAATTCTACAAACAATACCCCATAATGACAAACATGAAATAAGTTTGTTTGAAATTTTTACAAATTTGTATAAAAAAAATAAAATAAGCACAGTATTCACAGCTTTTGCCATGACATTCAAAATTGAGCTCAGGTGCATCCGTTTCCACTAATCATCCTTGAGATGTTTCTACAACTTGATTACACCTGTGGTTAATTCAGTTGATTGGACATTTGGAAAGGCACATATCTGTCTATATAAGGCCCCACAGTAAACAGTGCATCTCAGAGCACAAACCATGCTATGAAGACCAAGGAATTGTCTGTATACCTCTGAGATTGTTTCGAGGCACAGATCTGGGGAAGAGTACAGAAAAATATCTGCAGCATTGAAGGTCCCAATGAGCACAGTGGCCTCCATTATCCGTAAATGGAAGAAGTTTGGAACCACCAGGAGTCTTCCCCAGCCAAACTGCTGGTCGCCCTGGCAAAACTGAGCGATCTGGAGATAAGGGCCTTAGTCAGGGAGGTGACCAAGAACCGGAGGATCACTCTGACAGAGCTCCAGCATTTCTCTGTGGAAAGAAGAGAACCTTCCAGAAGAACAACCTCTCTGCAGCACTCCATCAATCAGGCTTGTATGGTATTCCTGCTATTGTATGGAATGGCCAGACAGAAGCCACTCCTGAGTAAAAGTCACATGACAGCCCGCCTGGAGTTGCCAAAAGGCACCTGAAGGACTCGTAGACCATGAGAAACAAAATTCTCTGGTCTGATGAAACAAAGATTGGCCTGAATGGCAAGCATCATGTCTAGAGGAAATCACCTCCTTGTCTTCATGCCCTTAAATGGTCAGCGTTCTCTGACTGGTGTTCAGCCAGGAACCATAACCCAGTGTCATGCGAGATATCACAGATACTTGTTTTTCTACAAGAGATGTTGGATGCTGGCACCGCTCATCACCTGGCCAATACCATCCCTACAGTGATGCATGGTGGTGGCAGCATCATGCTGTGGGGATGTTTTTCAGCAGCTTGGAGACTAGTCAGGATCGAGGGAAAGATGAATGCAGAAATGTACAGAGACATCCTTGATGAAAACCTGCTCCAGAGTGCTCTGGACCTCAGACTGGGGCAAAGGTTTATCTTCCAACAGAACAACGACCCTAAGCACACAGCCAAGATAACAACGGGACAACTCTGTGAATGTCCTTGAGTGGCCCAGCCAGAGCCCAGACTTGAACCCAATTGAACATCTCTGGAAAGATCTGAAAATGGCTGTGCACTGACGCTTCCCATCCAACCTGAAGGAGCTTGAGAGGTCCTGCAAAGAAGAATGGGAGAAACTGCACAAAAATAGGTGTGCCAAGCTTGTAGCATCATACTCAAGAGCTCTGAAATTGGTGCCAAAGGTGCTTCAACAAAGTATTGAGCAAAGGTTGTGAATACTTATGTACATGTTTTTTATTTTATTTTATAAATGTGCAAATATTTCAAACAAACTTCTTTCAAATTGTCATTATGGTTTATTGTTAGTAGAATTTTTAGGAAAACAATTAATTTAATCAAATTTGGAATAAAGCTGTAACATAAGAAAATGTGGAAAAAGTGAAGCACTGTGAATACTTTCCAGATGCACTGTATACACAGATCAGGCATAACATTCCTATTATTGTTTTGGTCCCACTTTTGCTGCCAAAACAGCCCTGATCTGTCGAGGCATGGACTCTACTAGACAGCTGAAGGTGTGCTGTGGTATCTGGCACCAAGATCCCTTAAGTTGCGAGGTGGGGCCTCCATTGATCAGACTTGTTTGTTCAGCACATCCCACAGATGCTCAATTTGATTGAGATCTGGGGAATTTGGAGGCCAAGTCAACACCTCAAATTTTTTGTTGTGCTCCTCAAACCATTCCTGAACCATTTTTGCTTTGTGGCAGGGCGCATTATCCTGCTGAAAGAGGACACATCCACCAGGTAAAGCCTTGTTTATACTTGATGCGTCAGCACGAGCGCGAGCAAAAATGACATCAACGCGGAGTGGGCGGTTGTGCGCGTTGAGAGCGTGAGACCCCATTTCGCCTGGCGGTGTGCACGTCAAATGTTGTAACTTTGCGCGCCACTCTGAAACCGAAGATGCACGAGTTTGAGGCGAATCTGGCCGAACATGACGTCTCATCACACCGGCACATAGTTTGTGCGTCTAAATCAGTTGCTTATATTTACAAAATGTGCCAACAATAGCAGAAATAAGTCATTTTAATGAAAATAAAGATCCATGTTTAATAAAAATGTTCACGAAACTATATTGAAAATGTTTAGAGAAATTAGAAAATGTTCAAGAGATCGGCAATTTAGATGTATACACGTGTACATAATTGATCTCATCTCCAAATAAATCATATCAAGGTTTACTGAGTTTTATACGATTATTTGTAGTGTGGTTTTTGGTGAAGTGTACAGAAATAGCCTACAAATCGTCACCTGCATGGTCACCTGTGTACATTATTTATTCTCAACATTGTTTCCTGATGGTTTATAGAACAATTACTCCGAGTCGCCCCCTGTCGTTTCAGAGAAAAGTACAACGGCGAGCGTGTGTGGTATAAACGCCTCGTCCGTTTGCGGAGGGGCGCGCGCAGTCAGCGAAGGCCTGAACTGCGGAGCCAGGCGAAAGTATAAACAAGGCTTAATAATGCTTCCATGAAAGGATGTACATGGTCTGCAACAATCAGGGCTTGCAAAATTTCAAAATCGCTGGTAACCCTTCGGGCAGGCACTCTTCAGATTTTGGTAGTCTGAAAGGAATTTAAGTAGCCTGAATAATGTATAAAACTTAATAGGAGTCGAAACATCAATCAAAACCATTTACAAAATCACAAATATCAACAATGGTATATAAAAAACATACATACTGGGGACTATATTCACAGAAGTTGAAGTACTGCTGTTTCTGCCGAGTGATTTGCTCGCAGCACCTGAGAAGCCCTGTCGTTACTTCCGTCAACAAAACGTACTCTGTTACTTACGTAACCTCAGGTTCCCTGAGATAAGGGAAGGAGTACTGCGTCGAAGACGCATTGGGAATAGTCTCCTATTCTCGAATACTGAAGCATTTATAAAATCACGCAGTGCTACTGCACAGTCAAAGCGAGGCTACTCGCGTGCTATTGGCTGGCCAGTGGTAACTGCATGAACCAATGGCAGAACAGCGTATCTGAGCGAACCTATGGGCGCTAAGTTCGCGAAACTGAACATAAGCCCGTGAACTGAGGGCAAAAGCCTGTGAAGGGCGCCCTTAAAATACGCTGTAATGCCCCAAAACGTCAGGTTAATTCGAATGAAGCGAATATCACCCGTTGTTTTAGCCCCATTGCACAACCGTCTACGCAGTACTCCTTCCATTATCTCAGGGAACCGAGCTAACGTAAGTAACCGAGTACGTTCCCTTTCGAACGGTCAGTCGTACTACGTCGAAGACACATTGGGAGCCTATTTAATCCCGCCGTGCTATGAAGCACAGTGATATGTACATATCACTGTATATATATATATATATGTGTGTATATATCTCCCTTTTCATACTGGGCTCGTAGAGGCCAGCAAGTAAAGTACAAAAAATTCAGGGACTTCCAGGCTGTAGAATCTGGTAAACGTAGATGGGGAGGACCAGCCTCCCGATCTACAGATGTCACCAATAGAAACTCCACTAGACCATGCCCAGGAAGAGAGGCCATGCCTCTGGTGGAGTGAGCTTTGACACCTATGGGACATTGAAGGCCCCTAGTATCGTATGCTAACGCTATTGCGTCTACTAGCCATCTGGCTAGACTTTGCTTGGTGACCGGAAGTCCCTTAGTGCGGCCACCAAAGCTTACAAAGAGCTGCTCCGACTGCCTAAAGTGGGAGGACCGCTCAATATATGCTCTTAGTGCCCTAACTGGGCAGAGCAGGTGTAACTGTCTCTCATCCTCCGAGGGGGGAAGAGCAGAAAGAGTGATTACCTGTGCTTTAAATGGTGTTGAAAGCACCTTGGGTACATAGCCATGTCTTGGTTTGAGGATGACTTTAGAGTCACCTGGGCCAAATTCTAGACATGATGCGTTCACAGAGAGCGCTTGAATGTCACTAACACGCTTAACTGACGCCAATGCTAACAGCAGGGTGGTTTTCAGTGAAAGCGGTTTCAGTTCGGCCACCTGCATCAGTTCGAAGGGAGGTCCTTTTAGTGCTCGTAAGACCAGTGAAAGATCCCAGGAAGGCACCGTAGGAGGGCGAGGAGGGTTAAGCCTCCTGGCTCCTTTTAAGAATTTTATGACCATGTCGTGTCTGCCTACTGATTGGCCAGCTATAGGTGCATGAGATGTGGCAATAGCTGCTGTGTAGACTTTGAGTGTGGATGGGGTGCGTCCTGCATCCAACATCTCTTGTAGAAAAACAAGTATCTGTGATAACTCGCATGACACTGGGTTATGGTTCCTGGCTGAACACCAGTCAGAGAACGCTGACCATTTAAGGGAATGAAGACATCTAGTAGACGGAGCTCTAGCTTCACCAATAGTGTTCAGAACACTCACTGGGAGGTTCTCGAGCTCCCCCTGAGGGGCCAAACATGTAGCGCCCACAGTTTGGGACGGGGGTGCCATTTTGTCCCGTTCGCCTGAGATAGGAGATCTTTTCTCAGTGGGACTGGCCAAGGGGCCGCTGACAGCAGCTGAATCAACTCGGGAAACCAGTGGTGGGTTCGCCAGAGTGGAGCCACAAGCAGGACTGTGTGCCTGCCTTCCCTTATCCTTTTTAAGACCTGGGGAAGGAGCGGAATCGGCGGAAAAGCATAAAGCAGGCAGCTGGGCCATTCGTGGGCCAGCGCATCCTTGCTCTTTGAAAAATAAATTGAGCATTGACAGTTATCTTCGGAGGCGAAGAGGTTGACCTCTGCCTTCCCGAATATATCCCATATCATTTGAACCGTTTGGGAATGGAGGAACCATTCCCCCGGGAACACAAGGCCCCTGGAGAGCATGTCTGCCCCCTGTGGCCGTGGCCCACTTTGATCCAGAGCTGGCCTGAATACCAAGCTTGGGGGGAACCCTTGAATTCAGCCAGTACTGCAGGGGGCGCATGTGCAGCCTGCCGAGCGGAAGTACTGAGGAAGCTGATGCCATAAAGCCTAGCATTCTCTGAAATATTCTCAGGGGTCTGTTGGTTCCCGTTTTGAATGAGTGTGCAAGCTGCTGTGTAGTCAGAGCACATTCATTTGACAGCCATGCCCTCATTTGGGTCGAGTCCAAAATCGTTCCCAGGAAGGAGATTCTCTGCCTGGGAAGCAACGAGCTCTTGGCTGTATTTATTCTGAGACCCAGGCATTCTAGGTGGCTGAGTAGCACAGATTTGTGAGATTGGGGTTCTTCCTCTGACTGGGCCAGTATGAGCCAGTCCTCGAGGTAGTTCAAAATGCGCATTCCTATTTGTCTTAAAGGAAAGAGAGCTGCATCGATACACTTTGTGAAAGTGTGGGGCGCCAGGGACAGGCCAAATGGAAGGACTGTGTACTGGAAGGCCTTCCCGTCGAACGCTCAGAAACGGTCTGTGACGTGGGATAATTTGGATATGAAAGTAGGCATCTTTCAGATCTACTGATAAAAACCAATCCATCGGGCGGATTTGCGCAATGATTTGTTTTAATGTAAACATTCTGAAAGGCCGTTTGACAAGAGCCCTGTTCAGATGTCTGAGGTCTAAGATAAGCCTGAGGCTGCCATCTTTCTTGGAAACCAGGAAGTAGCGGCTGTAAAAACCTGACTCGCTCTGCACTGCAGGCAGAGCCTCTATAGCTCCTTTCATTAATAGACTTTTCAATTCGGTTTTGAGGACGTGAGTTACGTTGCTCTCCACCGAAGTGTGAGTAATGCCCGCGAATCACGGAGGTTTGTGAGCGAATTGGAGCGAATAGCCCAGCTGAATTGTTTTTATAACCCACTGTGACACACCAGGGATTGCTTTCTTAGCCTCTGCCCAGTTGCACAGGGGTTTTATAGTGTCGAACGGCAGTGTCGAACGACATTCGTGTGGTGTGGAAGAGAAAGAAGACTCGTATGTTGAACGCTCAAGTTGTTTATTGAACCCGCAATAACAGCGGTAAAGTGCAGTGGAGCGCGCGCAAGCGCAGGCTCGCTGTCTACATTTTTTAAATTCGTAACAACATTTTTCCCCCGGGCCGGAACAAAAACGGGCCGCGGGGAGAGAATTCGGAGTCTTTTGGGGGACGGACCTGCTTGGGCGGAACTCATCCCTCCTCTCTTCCTGATCAGCCTGTCAAGACTGCTTCCTGTGATCAGGGTCCAGCGTAATCTTAAGCCGGGGACCCTGACGCTTGGGTGGGAAGCACTTCGCCTGGTGATGACGCTGACGTTGGTCATACGGTGGGCGGGGCTGCACGGGAACGAGCGCGGGTGCAGGAGCTGACCCAGATGCAGACCTGCGGTGCTGTTGCTGGTACGAAGCTCTCGGCCGAGCTGAAGAGGCGGCGCTGGGTCTTTGCCAGAAAATGCCTCATCGCCTGGGACATTTTTTGTGCCGTGGTGAAGCGTTCCGCTAAACCGTCCACCGCGGGGCCAAACAGACCGTTTGGAGAAATGGGAGCGTCGAGGAAGGCGGTCTTATCGGCCTCCTTAATCTCCGTGAGATTTAGCCACAAGTGGCGTTCTAACACCACAAGACTGGCCATGGACCTGCCTATGGCCTGAGCGGTGGCCTTCGTGGCTCGAAGGGCCAGATCTGTGGCGCTTCTGAGGTCACGAAAAACCTCCTGGTCCAGACCGGATTCATCCATAGCCCGGAGGAGCTTCGCCTGGAATACCTGCAGGACCACCATCGAGTGGAGAGCGGAGCCTGCTTGGCCGGCGGAAGCATATGCCCTGTTTGCCAAGGCTGCCGTGGTATGACAGGGCTTGGAAGGGTGTGCGATTTTGGGCTTCCAGCCTATCGCGGAGGGCGGGCAGAGGTGTGCCGCCACCGACTCCTCGAGCGGCGGCAGCTTCTCGTATCCCTTTTTGACAGCGCCGTCAATAGTGGAGAGTGTGTGCAAGGTGGATGGGCGGAGGCGAGCGGAGTAGGAAGCGCGCCATGACTTTCGACAGCTCCTGGTGCACCGCAGGGAAAAAGGGTGCCGCTCTCTGCCGCGGGGCCTGCTGGCGCCCCGGGAGATACCATTCGTCGAGGCGGCTGGGTGTGGGCTCTTCAGGGAAGCCCAGTCCAGGCCCAGCTCGTCAACGGTTTTAGTGAGGACACGGATTAGTTCGGTGTCCGCACCGGCCCTAGCCGCGTCGTATCGCTGCTGAGATGTCGAGGGGGCGGGTCGCCAACGGAGCCCAACCATTCCTCGGCATCGGAGGCGACGAGGGGCACGGAGTCATCGTGTGAATCGTCCTCTTCATTGCCGCCGAATGAGACCAGTTCCTCGGCGTTGAGCGGAGGAAGCAGGTCTGATCGAGAGAACGTCACTGGGGAAACGTCTCTCTGAGGCGAAGACGAGGCACGCGGGCACTGGGCCGACGTGAGCTCGCCCGCCTCAGGATATTCAGCCCTCTGGCTCCGCCGCTTTTTCCACCGGGGTTTGAACGGGAAAGAGAGCGGGAGAGCGCGAGGGGCGGGGTCGCTCTCTGAGAAGAAGGCGATCCGCGAACGGAGGGAGGAGGAACCAACGTGATTAGGTAGCTAGTAACGAACGTGACTGTTGATCATGGCTGACTTTGAGGAATTGTAAGAGGATTTTTACTTGGTATCAAACCAAAATCCAGAACCATATCGTTTTGAGCCAGAATACAAAGACAAGGAGTTACAAACTTTGGAAGCTGATAGACAAGACACCAAATTACCTCTAGCACTGCTCATTTGTTACGGTGACAGAGCGCGTTCGTGACATCACAATACTAACATTACAGGGGATACATGTAGCACGTGAACAACTGCAATAACATAGTGACCACCCTATTCATGTAATAATGTCACTAATGTTACATTAGATCAAGCTAACGGCTCTGTTACAGTAGGCTAGTCATCTAAAAACATAATGGACACTTACTGCAGCCGCTTAACTTTGTCCTGTCTGTACTACCGATAGATGGCCGTATCCTTCAGCACACGTTTCATGGTCTGTGTGGCAAATTCCATTTTTTTTTTCAAAATAGTTGTCCTTGGTTAAATGTTCTGAGCAAACGTGATGGTATTTGATGATGACTACAGGCGTGTTTGGATCTATATCGAGAGCAAGTAAGTTAGCCATAGATTTATCAGGTCAGCGTTTTGGGTTGGAATTCTATGAAATATCATGGTATTACCTGGTCTCCCCTGTTTACTGTTGCAGTTCTTTACAATATAGCGAACACCCATGACTGTAACCTATCTAGTAATTGCTGACTCTATTACTCCAACTCTGAGTTAACTCTCTGCTCCTCACCGCGGGCTTCTCAGGTGCTGTGAGCAAGTCACTCCGCAGTCCGCAGAAGTAGAGCAGTGCTGCGCCTTCTGAGAATATAGTCCTCAGAATGTATACGTTTATAAGATGGCTGTGTCTCACGTAACTTTGTGATTTGTACACGCTGTGACTACATACCTCACATGTAAACAGGAAAATGTTGCCATTATTTTGTCACTTATTGAGCAGTAGGCTAGCTAGAGCCGTTTACCTCCAGTCTTTGTGCTAAACTAGGCTAGCGGTGGGTGCATCAGACATAGTTATGGGAGATGAAAATGGTATGTATGGACTTATCTAACTCAGGGGATACGGTGAATAGTCCCAAAGTCCCAAAAAGTTGCGTGTTCCTTTAAGCAATATCTCATGTAGGGGGTTTTCTTTGTGTTTTATATACTGTCCACTAGGAGGTGCTCTAGGAATGTGTTATCCTTGATTTGTTTTCCCTGAAGAAGACACTGGTTTTGAAAACGAAATTGAAAGAGTGACGCACGTTTGTTTTTGCGTTTTACAGTGAAATGTGAGTTCTGTTTATCTCTCCTCCATCTGCGATTAATTATAATTTTATATTTTATTATTTGGTCCACCTGGGGCCTGTACCATGATGGTAGTTTAACAAACTCAGGGTTACAGGATTAGTTTCGAGTTGACAAAACCAAACCCATCTATTCAGGCTTTGTTGGTCCCATGATGCTGATCGTCAGCTTTCTCTGTCAACTTAGGCTTTGATCCTGAGTTTAGGAATTTAGCTGTGACATCAGTAGTGAACAGCCAATCACACACTGTGGATCAGTGAAACTGAGATTCATTTCTCTCTTAGAATATTGCATGATTGAAAAATATTACGAATTTAAACAAATTTAAACCTCAAGAAGAAAAGAGCGATCTATGAAAGAGGACAACTTAAAGAAAAATCTTAAACGTCAACGCAAGTAAAAGTTATAAAGTTAGTTTAGTTGATATATAGAGAGAATTGAACATTTAAGCTCACATGTTGTCATTTTTATATCTTTATTTATTGATTTTAAAGCTTATTTGAATGACATTTATATAGGCCATTTATATTCATTTTAATTGAATTTAATTTAATTTAAATAATTCATTCTAAGTGCCTATTAATGATTGATTAACTAAAATGATACATGATATAAATCATTCAAAATTATTATTATTATAAATAAGCATTGTTAAAAGCCAGACGCTTTAGTCTTTAAAAAAACATTTGCTATGTAGTGACCTTTAATTTGGAGTTGAAACAGTGGGAGTGGCTTTATTGCATCAGAGGTGTGATCTTTTGATTGGTCCAATTTCAGTTTGAGATTTCTTATCCAGAACATAACCTGCCCTGGAGCAGGTAAGCCATGGAGCGTAAGTTACTATGGAGATGAACACTGCTAAAAGCCACACCACTTTAATGGTACCTAAAACCCAGGATTGGCACAAACTAAGCTTAAACATATCTGGCTAGCCAGCTAAACTGGCTTCATGGTATAGGCCCCTGACCTGCTGATATAACCGCAATCCGCTCATCATGAACACACTCAAACACATATACGCACACATATACATCAGCTAAACTTCACTGCAGACAAATCAGCATGATCAAAAACATCCGTGATTTTCCTTAATTTTAGCCATTTTGCGAGCCCTGAACAACACTTAGGTAAGTGGTACGTGTCAAAGTAACATCCACATGGATGGCAGGACCCAAGGTTTCCCAGTAGAACTTTGCCCAAAGCATCACACTGCCTCTAGTGGCTTGCCTTCTTCCCATAGTGCATCCTGGTGCCATGTGTTCCCCAGGTAAGTGACGCACATCCACGTGATGTAAAAAAAAACATGATTCATCAGACCAGGCCACCTTCTTCCATTGCTCTGTGGTCCAGTTCTGATGCTCATGTGCCCACTGTTGGCGCTTTCAGTGGTGGACAGGGGTCAGCGGCTATGCAGCCCCATACGCAACAAACTGCGACGCACGCATTGTGTATTCTGACATCTTTCTATCAGAACCAGCATTCACTTTTTGCGCAATTTGAGCTACAGTAGCTTGTCTGTTTGATCAGACCACATGGGCCAGCCTCCGCTCCCCACGTGCATCAATGAGCCTTGGCTTGCCCTGACCCTAATATATCCCACCCACTAATGGGTGCCGTGATGAAGAGACAATCAGTGTTATTCACTTCACCTGTCAGTGGTCATAATGTTATGTGTATATATACATTCACTATAACATATCTATTTGGTTTGATATACTTTTTAACAATTTTTTTTGATTATAACTAAACATGTTTCTTTCATTTATTTTTCCACATAAAAATAAATGAAATTATTATATATATTATTATATATAGTCATTTTACTATTAATTAATTAAGGTCTGGCTTAGTCCTGAAAATCATCATTATAACATTCCCTAATATTACAGGTTTTCAATAACTGTAGGAACCCATAATCTCAGTGAACGCCTGATGCTATTATACATGACAGATGGAAGCTTACCTCTACGATGTCATCATCAAACAGTAGCCAGAAATCATGACTCTTTACAATTGCAATGTAGTGTCCTCGGTTTGGACCACTGTAAAAGCACACATACATAAAAATAAGCTACAGATCAAGGAAGCAAATCAAGACAGTTCTCCTTTTCAGTAGGACAAATTTCAAAAAGCTTACATAAACAGATTCTGTTCACACAAGCAAGCATTGTGAAATCAATCAACATAGGGGGAAGAAAAACGCATTTATAAAAGACTGAAAGTCCATTCTGGCTTTCTGGTTTCCATCAAAATCTGTACCGACTCACCTGCCACAATGCACAACCACAGCGACCAGGTCGTAAAGCCTCTCGGGATTGGTGGCATCGCCAGAGGTGTTAAAGAGGCGGAGCTCCAGAGGGAAGACCACGCGGTAGCTTAGCTTAGTGTAACGCTGCAGCTGCTCCATGTATTTAAATCTCTTCAAGTGCAAGGCAAGGATCATGGGAAGTTTCTTAACCCGCATTCTAGAGTCAAACACAGACATAATCATGTATTGAATATAGTAAAAAAAAAAAAACAGGAAGCAGCTGACAGAAATGAATGCATGCTCACCTTTTGTGTGCCTCCTGTTTACTTCTGCATTCCTCACAGTAATATTTATACTCACTGCACAAGGTCTCTGTATTACTGAAACCTCTATAAGGGGCCAGTAAGAAAAAGATTAGCTCATTAAAATGGACGCATATTCATGTTTGCTTTGGTTTTAAGTGTGAGTGTGCTTTCAGACCTGAGACAGTGTGTGATTGAAGTGTTCTGCTCCACATCCACTGACAAATCCAAGAAATCCTCATCTTTACTGCTTATCTGTGAAAGAGCAAAGTCCAAAGACCCACCTTAGATAAAATCCCAGCCAAACACAGTCAGGAGAATTATCAGGATCCTGTCTGATTGGACAGTATACGGTAAAGTTACGTGAGGTCCAATTACCGTCTCGCAAGTGAGGCATCGTGTCTCATTGGTCAACGTGCCCTGGAAGATCTCATGAACCCAGGTGGAGGAGGGTGGGGTGCTGTTATTGTTCTGTGAGTCAAGTGTGCCATTGGCCAGTTTGCCATTCTGCTTGTCTTGCTTACGCTCTTCTTGTAGCAGGTCTGCTATAGTGTTTAGCAGGTAGTTGAGAAACTCATGTGCATCTTGTTGCATGTAGTTATCAAACAGTTCTGTGGGGTGACAGGGAGAAAGAATGCTGCGTCAAATAGCACAAGGAATCGTGTGTGTTTTTCTGGCCAATTTCTAGATTATTGTGGTCGCCAAAACTTTAAGTCAGAAGTATCATAATTATAAGTTACATGCATGTCAATGACCCAAGATACTTTTTGTAAACTCTGAAATAGATGGTTTCGCAATGAAACTCTAGATGGTCATTTTAGATGGTAATGAAATAGATGTATTGCGATGAAGCTATAATTTTGTGGTAATTTTGTGTTTAACATTTACCAGTAGCTTATTCAAATTAAAAGTTGGATCTGTAAATGTTATTTAACGGACCTGAGCCGAACTAACAATAAACAGTTGCATTTTTATTAACCACCATTAATAAAGGTTAATAAATACTTGTAATTGAATTTCTCATTGGTAGCTCATGTTAGTTAAAGGGTTACTTCAGTGATTAGCATTAAGCTTTGTATCAGTAGAAACCCGGGAGTATATTCAAATTATCGTACTTTCCCCCCTCATATGACCCTGAGACGAGAGAATTATGTATTTTATTTCTGGAAAAATTCCTCCGATGACGCAAATATCGTCATTTTGTGTCATCAGAGGAGTTTTTGGCCAGAGGCTGAAGACTACAGCCAGCAGTGGGCGCTATTTCCACATGTTTTCAACATCACACTCGGCTCGGGAGCTGCGGAGATTCGTGTAAACGGAGCGGTGGAGAGAAAAGTGATTGTTTCAACTTTTCATAGACATGAACTGAAAATGCGCCAGACTGATCACACGCTGTGAATGTATGCGGCCGCGAATCCCGCGATTACCTCAGCTCATGTGATGAATGTAATCTGACTCCTGTTGCGTTTGTGCCGTGACACTCGTTCGGCTCACTCACAATATATTGAACAGACACGTTCAGTTTTTAATTGTAGTTTCTCTGACTAAACTGATTTTATGAAAATGAACGTGGTCGGCAAGTGATCCAGTAATCTAGTAATCCTGTAATTTCACATTTCTACTACATTAATGACCCAGTTTAAATACAGATTTATCTTCCCAGCGCTGAAGTACCCCTTTAATGCAAGAAAGGTAGGGTAGACAATTTCAGAGTGACTAGCAAAAGCAAGTTAGCTTTGAAAGCATGAGATCCCACCCTCCCTTAAGAGGGAGTCTTAAGTCTCCAGAGCCACTCCTCCTTCATAACACATGAACGCGCACAGCAGAGTCTGCAAAGCGACACGGCATTAAATTACCTCATGTCTCAAAGCACATAACATTACAATTAGGGATGGGACGATTACCGATTTCATGATAAACCAAGATAAAATGTACTGACAGTTAATATTATCTTTTAAAATGTAATTATCATTAAAACCGTGTTTGATTATCACGATTTACTATTTTGAAAACTCATGGTAAATCCTGTCTAGCCAGCATCAGTCTGACGCAGACGCAGCGCGCAAGGTTTTTTGAATGAGAAGAAATTGAGGAAGACAGTGACAGTGCTTGGGAAATTTTTCAGCCTTCTAAAAGGACCAAATCTGAGGTGTGGTCATAGGAAGGTCTAAGATGGTCACCCTGTCTGCAGACCATGCAAAAAGAAAGTCGCTGCAATAGAGGCAAACACTTCAAGTCAGCCAAGTCGTCTTCGTGACCACCCACTGTTGTATAGTGAACACAAGCCAAGTTAAATTTGACCTCAATACCAAAACTCTGTCTGAAAAATAATAGGACACAAAATGTTGTTTTGAGTTGAAATATTTTATCTCACTCAATTGAAATTAACGTGAAACTTCCACAAAGAAAAGTTTGCAGCAAGTCGCTTTGAGCCAAAGACGAATGAAGTTCAAACAAGACTATTAAGGGTGACATTTAAGGGATGATAATAATGTATATTCATCGTGCACTTATTTCAAAGATATTTTTTATAACATTTATAAATCCATTTTGTACAGCATACAAAATCATCCAGACAAGATGATCATAACAATATTATAGTCGTATTAATAGTGAAGTCCTCAGATTTTATTTTCAATACAATCAAAAACGGAGACACAAGGTGGCAAGTTGCATTTGAATGAAACAAGAGAGCGTGTCCGTTGTGATACAAGGATGTGCGCTGTGTTATAATGTGTTGCTACTGACAAAGGTCTTTATAAGGAAGGAAATGCTCAGAATATCTTGCTTTAAAAAAAGTACATTTTATTTCTTGTTTATTGATTTTCAAATATAAAACTTTCATCTCATTTGAACAAAACCGTGATAATATTGATAATCGTGATAATTTTGGTCACCATAACCGTGATATTAAATTCATACCGTTCTGTCCCTAATTATAATAATACTGTCTGTCTACAACTCTACATAGTCTTAGGGAACACGCTGATGAAGTGTGATATCTACGCAAGCAGGGTGCGTGGAGGTATGGAAATACATTGGTTGACGGACAGGTAGGACATTGTATCGGACCAAATGCAATGATTGGACGAACATTTTTTGGTCCTAAGACTTCAACAGAAGATATATATATATAAGTTTTATTATTTAGACCACTTCTATTATTGATTACTATGAGGATGTGAAGAGAGTGTTCTATTAAAAAATGTAATAAAACAAATTGTCTATCCTATCTTTAACTAACATTAACTAATGGGACTTAATTGTAAATTGTTACCATTTTGTGTATGACAGAGCATATAGTTAACTATTTTAAAGTTAATGCCTCATCATTCATGGTTTGCTAAATGCTGATTATTTATTTGTTAGATATTGTGCATAATATATATGTACTCATAAAACAGAAAAAATTGTTCTTGCTGTTGTTTATTGTTTATTTGCGCTGGCTTATCTTATTTTGTTTACGACTTGAATGCATCGTAAGAACAACATCTTGTGCTGCCCCTCTTCAATTTTCTGACCTAGAACTAGCATCCATATTGAAACCGAGAAGTAACTGAGAACATTAAATTTAATTTCATTACAACCCCTTCCTACTCGTCTTACCATTCTCTTTCCGTAGTCGTGTAATGAACTTCTTCGGGGGTATCACGCCAACTTTCCTCTTCTGGTTGGCTATACTGTGGAACAGGTCAGCCAGGCAGGTGAGCAGGTTCTCTTTGCGGCGCGGCTGGCTCCTGTACGCGAGGATCTTCTCCCGGAACGGCCGGCAGAAGTACAGAGCCTGGAGCACAGAGTTACAGTAGCAGGTGTTTCCAAACTGCGGATCGAAACACACAAGACACACACACTGATTCCAGAGCATGACGATAAACATTGAGAGGAGAATGGTAGACATCAGGGAACGCCTTTGCTTACGTTGACCAATCCGAAGTAATGCTCGTTGACAGGGAACTGCTCCGAGCCAATCTCTTTCTCCAAAGCGGAGGCATTGGCGCCCTGAAACAGAACAGGCAAACAGCTGTTCAGGCATTTACACTTGCTTATCATTGTATAGAGAATCCCATACAAAAATGACCAAGGTAACCACAGTTTCTACCACATACAATAAAACTATGGTACGTTTGTATTACACACCACTTTCTTAATAAATAAATGGTACGACTTTACAATAACATTTCATTAGTTAACTACTTTAGTTAACATGAACAATACTTTTATTCATTTATTATTCTTAGTTAATTTCAACATTTACTAATGCATTATTAAAATCAAAAGTTGCATTTTTAATATTAGTTAATGTACTGTGAAGTAAAATGAACAAACAATTAACATTAACAAACATTAAGAAAGATGAATAAATATTGTAGCAAATATATTACTCATGGTTAGTTCATGTTACTTAACACATTAGCTAATGTTAACAAATGAGACCTAATTGTAAAGTGTTACCAAATAAATAAATAAAATGACTAGAAAATGTGCAATTTTTAGAAGGAGATACTATTGTGATCCTATAGTGGTTAATTGTAGTAACTGATACTGTGCTGGAAACTATATTTACCATGGTAAATGGCAACGTCAGAGGACGTTTGATGCATGTGAGACACTTTTGGTTAGATTAAAACATCCAATGATTAAGAATTAATGGTTGAAAATTGCAATACCACCAAAAAAACACGTAAATGTGAACATAAAAACAACATTATTCAAAAATATACAGCATAACTTAAGAGGTTAAATTACATTAGAAATCATTAGCATTTCACTGCCGTCAATTTAACATTTAAAAACTTCAAACGCCATGGAAATTTTTATATTAACAATCAAAACGCAGATAAAGCAAATAAGATATGGAGGCGCATACTGGGTACGGAGAAGCAAAGAGGGGATGGGACCATGAAATCACGATGTGACCGCACTGGCAACAGCTTAGCACTGAAGCACAGGTACACTGAACGCGTTTCAGTCATCATGATGATGCTCACGTTTGCAACACAAAGCTTGTCAGAATGCTTGCACTCATTTATTACACATAAATAACATTCGAAGATTGTTTAGATGTCACTGTCTCGCGCTTATTAAGCACATCTCGCGATCATAACCCGTGCTGAATGACACTTCAGCTCAGCAGTTAGCAGATCTGTGCTCTGCTTTGCTGCCTTCAGCAAATCCTATAAGGACGGGCGAATTTAAAAGCTTAACGTTGTATTACAAAGACGACACGGTCGCTTCGCATATCTACCCAATAAACCGTAATAATTTAGGCCCAAGGCAAAATTCATAGCAGGCACACAGACGGAAAAAGACAGCTCGCAACTGCAGCAGAGGAAAACTGGCAACCCAAGGAGTCAGATTCACAGAACTAATGCAGCACGCGACCGTTTACAATATCATGCGTGTACTGATGTCCAATTATACGTGAATGAAGTGATATTTACTCACCATGGTACAAAAAGAGGCAAATTTGGAAACTGTCATTAGGATTTCCATTCGCCCAGCGCCATCTTCCACCCAATCACCGCGCGGAGGCGAAAAGGAGTCCCCGTGAGGACAGACTGCGTTCCTGCCAGAGGGAATGTCGCGGGGTCTTAGTGCCCCAGTGTCTGATATATATAATTCAAAATTTACGTTTAATTCAAATCATGTTAATATAGCCACGGCATTAGTACACACACACAAATTGTGGCATAAAGAGAATACAATAAAGTATAATAGAAAAGTCTCAAATTAAATAATACATACCAGTGATTTTAATAAAACAATTAGTGCACCCACCATACAATAGAAAAAAAACGCATTATTGAACACATAAAAACATTTATAATCATAATGTTTTGTTTATTTGAGAGTATATTCAATTAAGCAGAGAGCTTTAATTTATTACATTTTTTCATTTTAAAAGTTTTTTTCTCCATGAACTTAACCCAGTTAACGCTTTTTATTTAAAAACAATTTAATTAAAGATACACACTTAGAGTGCTTGTCGACTGCTGGTGTTTTTTAATGCTAATTTATGTCAGGATTTAGTTTAATTCATTAAACTTTAATTGTTTTCGTGAACCTAACCCGTTTCAATATTCGTATTTAAAATATTTAAAATAAATTGTTGTGTGTTTATGGGATTTTTCAAAAAATAGTGTTCATTTAAGGCATAATTTAATTAATTTATTATATATTTTTTAACCTGGCTTCTTATTTTAACCTTACTTTCTTCTTTTATCTTATTATTATAAATAAAATAAATCTATTTGAAAGAAAGAAAAAATATCTATATATCCATGCAATGCTCACGCTGGTAGTTTAAAGGAATAAACCCTGAACTGTTTTTGTATGGCGATGACATCACTGCCCATGGAGCAACAGCTCATAAACTGATATTTTTATTCAGGCAAATGAGTAGTCTTCCTATTCGTGCTTTGAAGGAAGAGCCACAGGACCCCATCATTCTCTTTCCGCCGTACCCGCCATCTTGCGAGCAACCGGGGGTAAGATGTGCTCCAGACATTATGTATTAAATCCTTAATTACAGAGCGCTCACTGAGCAAAAGTGCATCACAAAGCGTCCAAAAAGTACATTACCTAGCATGGCATCGAAATTAAGTCCGCATGTTCGTAGTTTGATGCCTTAACGAGTAAAATGCAGAGTCGAGCTGGATCGTGTCCGTTCCATGTGGGCCATGCATGTACAGTGTATGTGAGAGTCATGGATATAAAAATTAAAAAGTGTGGAAATATTTCGGATTGACAAATATTCACGTAGAAATATTTACGAGAGTTGCAAGATGTCTCATAATTTTGGTTTTTTGTTGTCAATGTAACGTTATGTCTTGGTCCTGAACTTAAGTCACATAAAGCTGCAACAATCTAACGTTAATGTCCAAAGAGACTTGTCTTAATGGAATCATAGTCATAAATTAACTACCTTTTAATTTTTTTAAATCGTTATTGGAATAAATGCGTTTATGTAATGTTATTGTGCAGTCAGTGATGACCAAAGGCTGTAAACTAAGTGATATTATTTAGTTCTTTAGTATTGTAACCTTAGTTGTGTATCAAGCGTAGTTCGATGAGGTGTTTGAGAACTTTTTATTTCTAGAATTGTTTCCCCCTATATTTTCTAACTTTATTTTTTGCCTCTTGCTCCCAGTAATCAGGCATCATGACAAACACCAGAGGCAAGAGGAGGGGGACCAGGTATATGTTTGCCAGGCCCTTCCGCAAGCATGGTGAGTTCACTTGAATCTTGCTGTATTTTTAATGTAGTCGAGCATATAAAACCTGTTATAAAATTGACATTGCTTTTAATTCCACAACAGGTCCAATTCCTCTGTCCACCTACATGCGCATCTACAAAAAGGGTGATATTGTAGACATCAAGGTAAGTTTTATTGAGAAAAAAAGGTGATTTACTTTAGGTGTACTTTTTTGGTGTCAATTTATGACAATTTCTAAGAAACCCATATTTTTATCCAGGGCACAGGAACCATCCAGAAGGGTATGCCTCATAAATGCTACCATGGCAAAACAGGACGTGTTTATAATGTTACACAGCATGCTGTAGGCATCATTGTCAACAAGCAAGTCAAGTAAGTGCAGCCCAGAACATGACGTATTTCGATGTAAAAAGGACAGAAACTACCTGGATAGTGTTTATACAGATATTGCTGTTGATGTCATTTTTGTATTATGTTAAAGGGATAGTTCACTGAAAAATTGTAATTCTTATTTACTCACCCTCATGCCATCCCTGATGAACCTTCAGGTGAACACCTGTAAATTTTTAGTAAAATGAATCCCTGTGAGGCCCTTGTCATTCCTGGTATAAAGATGCAGTTTGGTCGATCCGTTTTTCGTTTCTGCATCTTCAAGACAGCAGTGAGTGCGTGTTAGAAGTCAGGAATGGTGAGAACATTGTGCTTAGTAGGTTTTTTTTGTCTTCAATCCAAACTTGGGTTTTAGCCGACAAAGGTTAAATTCCGTCTGGCAAGTGCACTTCCCATGATGTTTATGATCAGGTCAGTAGGTTGAGAGTATGCGGTCTATTGGCTGTTCAAACCCATTCGATCACATGAGCATCTACAATACGTAAGCAATCCAGTCAAATATTTTCAATTACCTTTGGTAGTGGTTGAACGTAGACAAGCTCAATGTTTTAGATCCCATTTACACTTGTAATTAGCGTCACGCACTTGTGATCCTATCAATCGAAACGCATCTTAATACCTGGTGTAAACATGGCAACGGTCTATACAATGCATGTTAATGGGTACCTCTCATTTGATTGGAGAACCACACAGCGGTCATGACGGTAATCCTTACGACTCCAGTGGATGAATCAATGTCTTCTGAAGTGAAATGATAGACGTAAGAAATACTATCACCTATTACTTTTGGTCTACTGTCATAAAAGTATTCACAAAAGGGGTGTTGTGACATAAGTGTGTTGTGATTACCATCACGATCACTGTGTGTGGCGTCAAACGAGCGGCAGCCATTTACCTCGCGTTTTAAATAACATCTTAATCACAGACAATACTAATGCCCCAGATTCACTTTACCATAAGGGCCATCCAGTGTCCTTTGTGGTCATTCATATGGGGAAGAGCATCATCCTTATGCACCCTGGACTGGCACATTAATGCCTTTGCCAGATTGTCAATAAGGAAACATGCCTCTCTTTGACGATTGCTTGTAAATGCACAGCAATTCTTGTTTTAATGACCAATTACTGCTCTTACTTCTAGGGGCAAGATCCTGGCTAAGAGAATTAATGTGCGTATTGAGCATATTAAGCACTCAAAGAGCAGAGACAGCTTCCTGCAGCGTGTCAAGGAGAATGAGAAGAAGAAAGTGGAAGCCAAGAAGGAGGGCACCTGGATTGAGCTTAAACGCCAGGTATGAGAACTGGGTGTCTATTTTAATTGCTGTCTTGGAAATTGAATGTTTTTACTTTTAGATGGATAAATGTGCACAGTGAAACCATGCATTTCATTGAACTCTCTCAGATGTAAGCATTAGATGTTCGGCTATTGCAAATAGTTATTTGAAGTCAAATTAAAATATATAAATTTGCATGATCAGTTGAAATGACAGCATATGTATAACAGCTCGGTCTGATTTTCTTTGATTGTGGTGTTGTCTTTATCTTGTTTTCAGCCTGCTGCTCCACGGCCAGCACACTTTGTCAGCACCAAGAACAACGAGCCTCAGCTCCTGGAGCCCATCCCTTACGAGTTCATGGCATAAGTCTGCTGACCAAAATAAAGTCCTTTGTACCACAAATCTCGTTTGAAACTTTCTTTAACCATTTTCCCCATTTGATTTTAGTTTTCTTATTATGAGAATACATTTCTTGTTGATGCAAATTGATAGACATGCTCTCAAAAAAAGGTACAGAAGCTTTTGGACCTTTTTTTTGAGAGCATGTCACTATCATTACACTAGGGTGGTACCTTTTTAAGGTGCTTATATGCACTGTTTAGGGGTAAATGTACAAAGATGTACCTCCCCCGTGACGGTTGTACCCTTTTTTTTAAGGGTGTAATTGTGTTCATTCAGTCCCTTTTCTTTTATTTAATAAATCTGTTGTAGCTTGTAGGTTTTTTACTTAAGGGATCATATTTTGTTTCAGTATTTAACCTATAAGCTTACAGCACAGTCAAGAATGTAGAAACACAGTTATTAGGTTGTGTAACTGTTGCAAAGCCATTGTATTTTCCTACAGATGGTTTTCTATATTAGGGTCTAATAGCTGCATTTGCTATGGATCAGAACCTTTATTTTTCATAGAGCTTGAAGTGGCCAAAAAAAAACTTAGTCCAAAGTTCCCAGTGTGTATCCAATCTCAAAAATGAATTTATTTTTAAAATGTCATGGATTATAGCAAGATCAAGGTGTGATACTTTTTTGGCCTTTACTCATTTTAGCTGCTCTCATACATCTTAAAATCAGTGAAGTACAGAATGAAAAAATGCCTGCAATTTCAGCTGAATAACTCTACCTCTTATCAGTGTTTCACCTTGCCTTTTGTTGAATTGCTCACTTTGGTACAGCCTGGTCTTCGTTCTAAGTCGTTTCAAATCCAATCTGATCTAGGAAGGTTAAAAAAAATTTAGTTCTTTTCATAACCAGCTCCAGAGTTTGCCAAATGTCCTATTGTTCTTTAGTCTACATAACTACCCTTACCTGCAGGTGCAGTTTTGAGAACATAGAAAGATGATGAAAGTTATGCAATTACAATTGCAAACATGAACAAAAATGTACCTTGGTTATTCTGATGTCTCAAGATGATTATAATCCATGTAGTTCAATTCAATACAAATACAAAGAAAGTGGTAGAAGATTTATTTCCATATGAATCAAAAATATATTGAACTGTTTTACATGCAAAACAGTGGAATATGACACTTTCTGAAGGAACTTTTTACATAAGGTGCTTTCTGATATGATTTTGAGCTTATGGTAGTTCACATTCGCTGTCACTAGAGGACAGCATTAGCTTTTGCACTGACAGAATAAGCCCTGTTTAACTGAAAAAGATCCATGTGTTGGTGTGCTAAAAAGACATAACTAAAAATATTTTTAACTAACTAAATTAGACTCGTGACTGGTATTAATTACTTTTGCAGCACAGATAATGACTGTGTATTACATATTTATTAAATAGTTTTGTTGATATCAAAATGCATTGATCAGACAGGCAAGATTATAGCCAATGCTGGGTAGTAACTGATTATATGTAATCTGGATTATGTAATTAGATTCCTAAAATCAAATACTTGTAATTAGATTACATTTTAAAATACTCATAATCAGAGGTTACCTTTTTATTGATTAGATGATTACTTTTTAATATTAACAAAATGGCAGATTCTCACCAGTTCTTTCTAATTTTATACTTTAAAGCCTTTTTTTACCTTTCTAAAAAGCTTTGCTGATATACTGCTTATCGTCCAGTTTTGTGACTGCGAGCCAGGCCTTCTCGTCCAACATCAGTACCTGACCTCACAAATGCACTTCTACAAGAATGGTCAAAAATTCCCATAAACACACTCCTAACCCTAACTCCAGAAGAGTTGAAGCTGTTATAGCTGCAAAGGATGGGCCAACTCCATACTAAACCCTACGGATTAAGAATGGGATGTCATTAAAGTTCATGTGCATGTAAAGGCAGGCGTCCCAAAACTTTTGGAAATATGGTGTATATATAAAATTCAAATACAATGGGTTGATAAAGACTTATTCACAAAAGCAAGTAGGTTACTACTGTCACTATTCAAAAATTATAATAAAATAGAAGACTGACTAATATGAAAACACTATATGGTATCGAGGCCTTTAAATTGTCTCTCCTAATTCTATTAAAAAATTTAAGTAACGAGTTAAGTGATGAGTCAAATTATGACCAAATCACAAAACATGCTCACCTCTATCCACATTTGCTGATACATTTGTCTGCTTAGTGAAGTCTGTACACTTGAATATCTACTGTTCTGGGCCTTTTGTGTGTGTGTGGTGTTCTTTGTGTGATTTGGTGTGTAAGCAAGGACCACCTCTCTCTATCTTGACTTGTGCTGTGTAATCAGAGTGGCTGAATGCCTGACTGCATATCTGACAAATATGTTATCTCATCCCACCTCAGTACTTCACCCAATATTTGCTTCAATTAGGGTCAGTTACTGAGATACGCAGCAGCTGTGTGGGTACGTATGAGAACCAGCCTTAATTCCATGATGTTCTCACATGCACGTCCTTCAACTGCATTTTTATTTTTTGACATGTACGCAGCACTTTTGCATTACAGTTGAACTGCTTGATTTAGATTTAGCTGCTATGGGGCAGAATCTGTCCTTCTTCCTTTTTTTAGGCATGGTCTATTCATTCTGTCCTCGGAGGACACACAGGTCTGGGAATTAGCCACAGTATTAGGATGGCACGCTGAGAGGTCATAGCATGACTGTGAGAATGTGAGGACGACTAGATAACCTCATTGTATGCTGTACCTATCCATTGGCCCTGTTCCATCTGCTATCGGCCTGGTGTTAGATATTTGTAAGGATTTGGATAAAGGTGATGAGGTCTCACAGAGGTCATAATCAATAGTATCAATCAACAAGTGACATGCTGCCCTGGTATTGATCACTATGAAGATGTCGAAAGAGCGAGAATGGCGGAAGAATTTCTCTTAGTAATCAAATAACACACTGACTATGGCAATAAGACCAATCTTGCATTCCATCTTTAAGATGAAAGTTGTTGATGATAGCCTTTTTGATGAGGAGAGCCCCAACTTTACACTGTTCAGTTTTAAACATATGCATTAAAAAGAGAGAATGCTGACAATTAAAATATAAAAATGTATTAAAGACAGGCCAACATTAACACAATCATTTATTTGTATTCAATGTATGTACTTTATGTAAATCTGTATTTTTTTAAACTGTTTTTTGAATGTATAAAACTCCAAATCTCTGGAAGGTCTCATTCATTCTAGTGAGTCGTTATCCTAAACACCCTCTTTGTCATCCCTACTGAAAAACAGCTAAAACCGGCCTAAGATGGTTGGCTAGTCTTATCCAGCCCTGTCAGCCCTAGCTGGTTTAGCAGACTGTTTTTAAAGGGGTTTTGGACTTTTTTTTAGATGGTCAGGCTAATCTTAGCTGGTCAGGCTATAGGAGACCAGCTGACTACCCAGCTAAAACGTAGGTTAGTCCGATTCATTCTAGTCAGTCGTTTGTTTAAATGGTCCTCTCTCTCATAAATAATATCAGTGCTGGGTAAAGTTACTTTGAGAAGTAATGCATTATATTGCGTAACTCAAAAAGTAACTAATTGTGTTACTATAGTTACATATGAAATTGAATGCATAACGTTATTGGAGGTTTGCGTAGTATTCTGATTTTGCATTTCACTGATTCAATTTTGAGGAATAGGCTACTGAATCTGTTTTTGTGCAAGTGAGATTTACCCTACTCATTAAGTCAAGAACTATAATAACCATCATGTTTACACACAAGGAATCCCGATTTCTCTCAACATGAGGACAGAAGAGCTGTCAGTGAATAAATGGGAAAACAAAGTAACTTGCGTTAGTTATTTGAAAAAGTAACTCAGATATTTTGTTGTAAATGTAAAAGTAATCCGTTACTTCACTAGTTCCTTGGGGGGAAAAAGTAATCTGATTGCGTAACTCGAGTTAGTTCGATTCATTCTAGTGAATTGGTGCGTCCTCTTTCTCGTAACGTTGGTTAGTCCGACGTTGGTTACTACTCATACGTAACATTACAAATCCGTAATGAATCTGCTCTTTCAAACGCTCCTCTCTCTCGTGTGTAACGTTGGATAGTCGGATTAATATAGTGAATCGCTTCATCCTAAAGTCCTCTCTGTCAAATGCAGCATAGGACATCTAAATAATGCTGTCGAATCAGTTTGTTCATCAGTCTTCTCTCTCATGCAATGTTGTAGTCTATTAATTTTGGTGAATCTTTTCGTTAGGACGGTCCACACTCTCATGTAACGTTGGATAGTCCAATTCATCCTCTCTCTCATAATGTTCTCTCTCTCCAATTTATTCTAATGAATTGGTTAATCTTATAATCTGATTGTAGTGAAATATTCCTTTCTTTCATATAGCCTATAATATTGATTAATGATATTGAAACACATTTGGATGGTCCTGATGGTCCTTTGGATGGTCTCTCATGTGTAACATTGGATAGTTCAATTAATTCCAGTGATATATAAATGAACAGCACCTTAACTTCAATGTATTTATCTACTTTTTTAGTAGTTTGTAGTGTAGCGTGACAAGCTACATTTTCAAAGTAGCTTCCGCAACATTGATGCAAGGCTCTGACTCATAGATTGAATTAAACAGAGTAAACAGAGGAGAGGAAAAGAGGAAAATGGGATGGAGCAGAATGGGCAGAGGCAAGTCTTGAGGTCCTTAATCATACCTGTTTGACACTCAGAGATTTAGGCCATCAAGCAGCGCGGCAGCCATATCGACTGCCCATGTTACACATTAACTTTCCTCTCTCAACCAGGGAGACAAGCAAACACGGCATACAGAGATAATACAACTAGACATCATATTGTCTTCTCCCACCACAGTCTCTGACTCTTTTTGAAACCTCCTAAAAGTTGTGAAATCAGGAAGATTGGCTCATTGGGAGACTGAAGGCATGACTCTCAACCAACGGACCATTTTGGCTATGGGCTGGTATTTGTCTTTTTGCTTGCTTGCTTGGTCTTATCAGGACAGATCATGGCCATTGAGATATAGAGGCAGCTTTATTGATCAGTCCCAAACATGGGAGGGTTGGGACTCTGCAAGACCGGATGATGTGAAGGAAGAGGCATGACGGTGACCATAGGGCAGGAATGTCTGCTGAACTTGATGTCAGATAGAGTCTGGATGAGCTTGATAGAGGGTTATTATAAGCTGTTCACGGTGGACTATTTAATGTTAGATTTGGGTTGTTTATCCGTGAATCATTTAAATGTGATGTCCCTGTGAATAACTATGTTCTGTATTAGGTGGAGAAAGGGAAAAACAAACCCTCCTTTGCCTTCGGGTAAAGTGCAGCAAACAGGAAATGAGAAATAGTTTACAGCATGCAGCACTTTGAAATAAAACATGATCACCTTGGGACACAGGAGCAATCATGACTGTAGTAAATCATACATATCAGCGGGCTGTTCTTGGAGGCTGATAAACCACAATTAGGGCAGTAATTTTCCACGTGTGTGTATGATGGATGGAGCCAGGCAGTCTTTTAAACACCCTAGACAGACACATTCATACACAGACTTGAATGGAGCCACTTGACGGTTTAATATCCACATAAATCTCTGTCAGACAATTCTAAAGACCTTCAGTCCCGATCACAAATCTGTGAAGGTGAACAACTTTATCAGGTGTTACAATGTGTGAATCACCATGGAAAATAAACATTTTAAACATGTGATGCTGGTGCATTTGTGAAAAAATAACCAGATGGCAAATAGAAAAAAAAATGTAAAACTTCTGTCACAATTAACATCATTAGATTTTGCTATGACTATCGCCAATCGTACTGATAAAGCAATGAGACATAAAAAATAAAAATAAAATAAAATAAAAAACATGGCAAGTTTGGAAACCATAAAAATGTTGTGAGCAATATAGGCCTATAATGGAACTGTTCACTATATTCTATTATTTATTTAGATTTCTAGCTATATACCACTGATTTTGAAACATTTTTAAAAATGGTTTCCTGTATTGTGGTTAATTTGTATTTTTCTCAATTATAACAATAAATAAAAAATAAACCAATGAGAGCCCTCACTACGCGACGTCATGAGCCAACCACGTGACGTATACAGTCAGTTAGATCTATTCAAATAAGGAACAAGACTTGTCTACTTGTGAAAGCGCGATAACTACTATTAGTGAGCTAAAGCATTCATTATTATTCTGCTAAACAATACATAATAATAAATAATATGACGGCTAAGAGGATACATGATAACTTTACGCCATTGTGTATTTCTGTCGCAATTTTCAATGTACTCAGTTGGTATGTTCCACTCACAATAAAACCTAGCTCAATTAAATCGCTTTGTTGTGGGCCGAAGACCGACCTGCCACCATCTGATCTCAGCAGTTTATAATCGACTAGAATGGGTGAAAGAATTCAACACCCGGATAAACACTTCATTTGTTCTTTCGCTGACTGTAAAGCGACGTTTTCAAAGCTGTGGAAGTTGGAAGTGCATTACTGCAGACACACGGGACTGGTGAGTGGCAACTCAATCAATAACTTAATCATGTCTGGTTAATCTTGTCATTAAATGGTCCTCTAGTGTTCATATTAGTACTTGGTGGTCTGAAAAAGAGTGCTTTTATTTACTATTCATCAGAAGCCGTTTGCTTGTGGAAACTGCGAGAAGAGCTTTTGTACCCGTTACCAGCTCACCCGACATCACCTGAGCCACAGTGGTGAGAAACCCTACCTGTAAGTCCTCATACAGACAGCAAAACTGTTTGTTTACTTGAAGAACTTGCATATGATATTAAGACTTTGTATGCATGCATGCATGTTTAGTTTGATTTATCTTGTAGTGATGTAGACTGATTCATGCCAGTGACTTTTGTTCACTAAAAATTATCTTCAGTGACCATTTCTGCAGGTTACGTTGTTACGCCAGTAGGTGGCGACAAACGAGCCTATTTTTGTGTTATGATTGAGCTGACTCATTGGCTGCATCCAAAATCGCGTACTTGCCTACTATATAGTTGGTTAAATTTATGTGACAAAAGGTATGTCTGAATTCACAGTACTCATAAACTAGTTGGACACTTTGCTATCCCATGAGGCCACGGGATAGGATTTGTGAATAGTAAGTTAGAGAAGCAACACAACTGTAGGTCACATGACAACATGGCAAACGTCTTAAGTCCAGATTACATTCATACTACACACATTCCTCCTATATAGAACATACTTTAGCAGTCGTGAAGTAGTTACTTATTCAAAATAAGTACCTACTCGAGTATGTGCTTTTGGATGCAGCATCATCGACTTGTTTATGCAACTGAGTCGACTGAACAAACAACTTTCTCCCTTTCGCCTGACCTAGTAAGCTGCCCAGGCAATGTTTGTGTGCTAGATGGGCTGCTCACTGAGGTTTTCTATGCAGTCAAAAATGCCCTTGTTATGCCCCTTTTATGCACCTTCTGATCAAAACTGGTAAAGGTGCTCAGTAACCGGGTGTTCAGATGCGTTCTCCACGCCTGGCAGCTTGAGGAACCATGTTGCTCATATTCACCACCACAAAGAGAGGTATTATGTGGTGAGTCCTCTTGTGATTTTTATAATATAATATATATATATATTTTTTAATAATTTCAAACGTTTGCGTTTACTTTTTCCTTTTTTTCTATTTTTCCTGTCTTTATAATATTTTGTAGTGCAACCATCAAGGCTGTGGAAAGGAGTTTCGTAAGAAAAAGCAACTGAAGATTCACATGTGTGAACACACAAATGAGTTTCCCTTTGAGTGAGTGTTGCTTTAAGATCTCATAATGCTTTTGTTTTTTTGTTCATCTCCCTCATTGTGACCAGTTACTCATACTCATTCTGACAGATGTAACTTTGAGGGATGCAACAACAAATTTGTTTCCTCTAAAGCTCTAAAACAACATGGAAAGGTGCATGAAGGTAATGTGCCTAAATCTCTGGCACAAACTTTTATGACTTTTCAAACAAAGGTTTTTAATTAATTTTTTATTATAAATTTAAGTTTACCCATGTGGTGAGGAGTACTGCAACTTCAAAGGAAAAACTTGGTCGGCGTATCAAAAGCACAAAAAGACAGCGCACAGAGGTATATGTGAAGTCCTTCTGCTTCATCAAATTGAATGCAAGTTCCTCTGTGCTTCAATTTTCTCTTGTTTACAGTAACCCTGCCATGTGATCAATGCAAGAAGATTTTCCACAATGCCTGGTTTTTGCAGAAGCATAAACAATCGGTTCACACTGGGGAGCGACACATGTTTAAATGCTCTAGAGAAGGCTGTCAAAAGAGCTACACAAAAAACTTCAACCTCCAGAACCACATTCTGGTCTTCCATGAAGGAAAGTGTGACTTCACCTGCTCTTTTGCAGGCTGCGGTAAAGCTTTTGCTATGCAGGTCAGCATTTGTCTTCTGGCAGAGTATTTTAAATGACCAATATGTTTATTATTTAACTTTCTTTTAAAAATGTTTTACAGGAAAGCCTGAAGAGGCATTCTGTAGTACATAACCCTCAGAAGTCAAAACTGCAGGTAAATGGATAGCAGGGCACCAATTGTGTGTTTGAGATATATTAGAGATGCTCATTTGAATATGATCTTCTTACAGAAGCCAAAAGTCAAGCAGCGCAAACGCAAGACGACTCCATCCAAAACTAAACTGTCAGATGCAGCTAAACTATCTGAGCAGCTGCAAACCGTGTCCTTGAACAAGACTGCATCAAAGAAGCCATTGCCTTAACTCTTTATTTTTCCTTTTTTATTATTTCATGGAACAATCCCCTTTTGTCCCATAGTTTCCTCAGTTTCTAAGTTTTGTTCAGTTCATACAGACACATGTTTTCAGTTTAGTACATTTATGAAATAAATGATCACTGCTGCAACTCTCTTGTTTTGTGGTGAATCTCGTTCTTTGTGTTGGTGGAAGAGGAACAGTCTCTGTTCATGTTAACTTTTCAAAAACCTGCTGGCCTGATAGCGGGTCACCGTGACCTGAACATTGCCAAAGGCAGTTGGCAGTTTATAGAGCACGGCAGTGACCATGTATTTTTGTTTGCCAACCTGGAAGATGGCAACTCAATAGGATTTTTCTCATTGCCTTGGATTATTGTGGAAAATGAGCGCTCAAACTAGTTTCTTGGACCTTTTTGTTCATAATCTTCACAAATGAACAACTTTTATGATTTAGCCTTACTACAGTCACCAGAAGTAAGAACCTAAATGTACACGTATTACTTTAACGTAAAAGCAAGACATCTTAAAGCTTTAAAGTGGAATAAAATGTGATTCGTCTTGAGCTTATTAACCACAGACCTCATTTTAGGTTTATTTTAACATAATGTATTAAAGGTTTTTAGTATGTGTACATTGCTGTTTTTTTCCTGCCAGATGGCAGTTATGGCATTTACCAACAGGAGCTAATAGGGGACATGCTTAACCAGCCAAACCTTGAACTCTTGCCCAAAGATGGTTACAAAATGCTAAAATTCTCCATGTGATATTGTGGCTAATCTTTTCAAAGATTTTCAAAAAGCATTTTAGGAGGGCAAATATTTATCCCGCATTTTATCTCTAGAGCGCTTGGAACTTTTTAACATTAGACTTTTCTGAGATTACTATAATAAAAAGGTTGGATCAAATCTGAAAAGTGGGGTTAGAAATCATTTTAACACATCAACTGAGGCTTAACTCCCATATCCTCACTGGGAAAGATTTATTAAACAGCTGTGCACATTCATCCATTCATACTTGCGCACACACACTTTTGTTCGGTCTCTTTTACACAAACATTCACAAATGTAGATCACATTTAGAGATAACATGTATATAAAACCTCCGGTAGAGTGGACTGCTGATCGGCATGGTGAGGGGAGACCTTAAGGCTGCTCTCCAGAGGGCGGTGGCCTCATGGGCGTGGCAGGTTTTCTAAGGCCTTGTTTATTCAGCATCAAGTAAAAGCATTCAATTATCCGAGACTCTGGCTTTGACAGTATGGTGCCTCCGTGGCAGAGTAGAACACAGGACCATTAGAACACAGATATGGGTGCTGTCTGAGGTGAGGCATGGTGCCTTGGTGGGGCTAGATTAGGCTTCCTGGCCAGGACACGACGGTAAGCGCCACTCTGCTCCGCTGCTCCTTCAGCATGGGCACCAGGGCGGAATGACTCATGCCAGCGGTGGACAGACAGTTTACGGCCACTATCATGTCACCACACCTGGATGGAAAACAGAGCAATGTGATCATGTTAATGCTATCAAAACAATCTCCATGGTAAAGAATGACGTTAATACAACATCCATCCAATCCATCCATCCATCCATCCATCCATCCATCAAATTATTAATAATAATAAATTAATATTAAAATATTTTAGAAAAACAGTGGCTTTTTTGTTTAGTTTAAAAAAATAAATCTTGAAACTGATGGCTTGTTTGTTTTTTTACATACTGAAAATATGAAAGTGCTAATATTGAAAGTGCTGTATCGTCTAGCTGTGAAGCATTAGTTCATTGTTTGTTTTGTTGTGCTTGCTCACTTTAGACGGCCATCGTAGTAAGCGGGTGTTCCAAGGACGATAGTCTTGATAAAGAACGCCTGGTTGCTGTGGTTCTCCTCATAACCTCCAACAATGCTGAAGCCCCAGCTGCCAGGGTGACTTCTGCGGAGGACAATCTCATGACTGCTATGCAGGTAGCTGTGGCAAAGAACAATGTGGAAAGTATGTGAGCATCATCAGAAAATAATTTCCTCCCCCATCTTTTTTAATCGACGACAAGTCAAAATTGCTTGTCAGGTTGCTTAGGCCACAGATAGAGAAACACAGATACATGTTAGGAGACAGAGAAATGGAGAATTTGGCACAATGAGAGGAAGGAGAAGGAAACAGAAGGGTGCCAAAGCAAAGGCTATGGATGATAAAGGGCAAATGGGAGGGCAGATTGAAAAAAGAAAGAATGAGATTGGAATGTATGACCCGAGGCTAGGCTAAAATGGGCTAGGAGCAAGTTATCTCCACATGTTCATTTCATCTGATAATCTGCAGCTGTTTACATCACGACACAGCCCTAATCCTCATGGGTTAACACTGCATAAAGCTGCTGATCCAGAACACATCAACACTACAGACATTTTCCAAGTCATAAAAATAGCTGCCTTTTCTCCTTTCAAAGCTGTTTCCACTCAGATTTGGATGTGGAAAAGTAGGTGAAACGAAACCTGGCATGAAGGTAGTCCTGGCCAGATTGCATTGACTATTTTAGGGTTATTTGGATCAGTGCTCAGCAAGGTGAGGATGCTATTTTTAAGTCTCCTAGTGGAGTTCATAGAGAGTCTGAAAAACCATATGGACTCTTCTAAAAGTACATCCACTCTAATAGCGCCGTTGTTTTATTTCACTCATCAAGAAGCTCTACAAAATTTGATTTACCTGGGAAGTCCAAGCCACATCACCCATGATGGCGACCAGCTTGCGTCGTAGTCGTTTTCATGCGGAGGGAGAAGCTCTTCGTCCATGCTTGGTTCTTCAACTGTGCTGACCTCTAGTGCCTTCAGTTGGACAGAGCAGGATGCAGCGCTGGACTTCAGAGTGCCAACTGCCTCACTGTGGCTCAGGTAGGTCAAATCCTGACCATTAATACTCAACAGTACATCCCCTGAGCAATGAGAGATGATAAAGACACTTAGAGACACTCCAAACAGCCACACAGAGAGGACTACAACACGGCTGAAGTCCCTTGGAGACAGATATTTTACTTCAGTGCACTTCATCATCAGAGACACAAGGAGTAAACTGTGTTTTCCTGTTTTCCTTTTTTGGGGGGCCTTTTTGTCTAGAGGATTGGAAGCACCACAATTTGATGTAATATGAATCTAGAGTGTAAAACAGACATCACGACCAGTGCAGTCCGATTTTAGAATTAATAACTAATGAGTTTTTTTTTTTTTAGGGAATCAAACCCATACAACCAGTTTATTCTGAATCCTGAATGCATAACACAGTTCTTTTAGAGAATCAAACACATACAGGTCCTTCTCAAAAAATTAGCATATTGTGATAAAAGTTCATTATTTTCCATAATGTAATGATAAAAATTAAACTTTCATATATTTTAGATTCATTGCACACCAACTGAAATATTTCAGATCTTTTATTGTTTTAATACTGATGATTTTGGCATACAGCTCATGAAAACCCAAAATTAGCAAAAAATGAGCATATCATGAAAAGGTTCTCTAAACGAGCTATTAACCTAATCATCTGAATCAACTAATTAACTCTAAACACCTGCAAAAGATTCCTGAGGCTTTTAAAAACTCCCAGCCTGGTTCATTACTCAAAACCGCAATCATGGGTAAGACTGCCGACCTGACTGCTGTCCAGAAGGCCATCATTGACACCCTCAAGCGAGAGGGTAAGACACAGAAAGAAATTTCTGAACGAATAGGCTGTTCCCAGAGTGCTGTATCAAGGCACCTCAGTGGGAAGTCTGTGGGAAGGAAAAAGTGTGGCAAAAAACGCTGCACAACGAGAAGAGGTGACCGGACCCTGAGGAAGATTGTGGAGAAGGACCGATTCCAGACCTTGGGGGACCAGCGGATCCAGAGCCACCGTGCACAGGCTTGTGCAGGAAATGGGCTACAGGTGCTGCATTCCCCAGGCCACTTTTGAACCAGAAACAGCGGCAGAAGCGCCTGACCTGGGCTACAGAGAAGCAGCACTGGACTCTCGCTCAAATTTTGCATGTCATTCGGAAATCAAGGTGCCAGAGTCTAGAGGAAGACTGGGGAGAAGGAAATGCCAAAATCCCTGAAGTCCAGTGTCAAGTACCCACTGTCAGTGATGGTCTGGGGTGCCATGTCAGCTGCTGATGTTGTTCCACTGTGTTTTATCAAGGGCAGGGTCAATGCAGCTAGCTATCAGGAGATTTTGGAGCACTTCATGCTTCCATCTGCTGAAAAGCTTTATGGAGATGAAGATTTCGTTTTTCCGCACGACCTGGCACCTGCTCACAGTGCCAAAACCACTGGTAAATGGTTTACTGACCATGGTATTACTGTGCTCAATTGGCCTGCCAACTCTCCTGACCTGAACCCCATAGAGAATCTGTGGGATATTGTGAAGAGAAAGTTGAGAAACGCAAGACCCAACACTTGATGAGCTTAAGGCCGCTATCGAAGCATCCTGGGCCTCCATAACACCTCAGCAGTGCCACAGGCTGATTGCCTCCATGCCACGCCGCATTGAAGCCGCATTGTCATTCTGCAAAAGGATTCCTGACCAAGTATTGAGTGCATAACTGAACATAATTATTTGAAGGTTGACTTTTTTTGTATTAAAAACACTTTTCTTTTATTGGTCGGATGAAATATTATTTTTTTTTAGATAATTTTGGGTTTTCATGAGCTGTATGCCAAAATCATCAGTATTAAAACAATAAAAGACATGAAATATTTCAGTTGGTGTGCAATGAATCTAAAATATATGAAAGTTTAATTTTTATCATTACATTATGGAAAATAATGAACTTTTATCACAATATGCTAATTTTTTGAGAAGGACCTTTATACAGCACAGCCAGGGTAATGTGATTCCTGAATGAATGAGTCAGTTCTTTTTAGTGAATCAAACACATACAGCACAACCAGTGTATTCTGATTCTGAATGAATAATTCTAATTCAAACACATACAGCTAAACTAGTATTTGGTTTCCCAAATGAATGATTCTAATGAGTGAGTAACTGAAAACTTAAATAAGTTTAGTTACTGACTGCTTTTTCTTAAGACAACGTGAAGTAGCTTAAATGTACCGCAAATGAACAACAAGAAAGTTACACATTATGTAATTTATTAGTAGTATTTTATAAATATGATTAAATTAAACATTTTATTTGTTTTATTATTGATTGATATATAATTAAGGCCAATTATTGAATTTGCATTTATTCTTCCTCTAAGAAATCACTAAACACACTTTTAAAAAATTTAAATGTATTTATTTTAGGGATTTCGTAGTCAAGTTTTTTGTGCCCCAGCTCGGATACTTGTATCTTCCTGATGTTTGGTGCACATTTCAATTAGATTAAAGTTATTAAAATCAATCCCGTGTATACAGGGATGTGCAGCTGCAGAGAGTTTCTCAGGGGCAGGGGCCCAAATTTTAAAAAGGGGCATCTATCACTACAGGGTAATTCCAATACAACATATTACAACACTTTAAATTGCTACTGGTAAAATGTCTGAACGAATATACATATATATATATATACACATTCATTGAAAGCAGACTGTGTGGTCACAATTATGAATATGGGACTACTTATATGAACCTATTGTATTTGATATGTACAGTAAGCAGAATAATTGCAACAAAAAGAAAAAAAGTAGAGATAAGGTTAGAAAGCATGAAGCTCACGGTGTCAGAATGCTGTAGAATGTCTGTCAGTCAAGTCCGAAGCAAGACAGAACCCATAGCAACACGTTATGGCAACAATGTCTCAGATAGTCTGACGGCAGATAAAAATAAACAGTAAATAAATTACTTTCGAGTGATTACTTACAAAAGTGCGCATCGAATATGCTAAACGCGGAAGCTCGAACAAAGCTTTAAGCTCACTTATGGGTGCATACCACCAAATTCAACCGCTCCAGACACGTGGCCGCACCCGCCATCTTGGAACACGTTGTCTGTGTGTCATCTCTCATAATAAGAATCAATGATGCCACAACATTGCGCAGCTTCTGCCAAGTGGGACAACCTATGTTTTTAGACTATGATTTTGAACCAAACAATAAGGAATAACTATAAATAAAGTAAATAGGCATGTCATGTTGACGGCAGCTGCATGAACTTGCTCAAACTTGGGTCAGGATTATCTAGATGCTAATTTAAGAAAGAAAATTAGGTTTATCTTACTCACCACGTTTGATTCGTCCATCACGTGACAGGCAGCCATGGGGCTGGACGCTCGTCACAAAGATCGGCAGCTCTCCGCTCTTACTGCCCCGTCCCCCTGCCACAGTCATTCCCAGAGACTCGTGAGGTTCCTTCTTCACAGTGATGTGTTTCTCCTTACAGGTCACACACTGGGAGAGGTCCTACAACACACGCTCATATTTACACAAGCAGCAAAAAATAAGAAAAACGGGAAGCCCATTTCTTAATTGACACTCTGATCGGATCTCTGAAGAGGGCTGTTCATCATCTCAATGGGATCAGCTCTACTCCAACTTCATAATTGATCTCATGATAGATCCAACCAGGAGTAATTAAGGTTGGTGTCTGAACTCATGAAAATTTGGAGGCTACCCAGATGCTTCGGAAATAGGGCTCCCTAATTACGTCTTCACAGAGCTAAAATAGATTCTGCAACATACACAGACTTGCTCTTGGCTGCAGGCATTTGTACTCACTCTCTGGGTAGAAGACCTGGCAAGCTGCAGACTTGGGACGGGGCTTGGGGTCGCAGTGCAGGGAAGCGGCGGGATGTGTTCATGGCTCCAAATGTCCCTGGTCAAGGTGGAGCCTGTGTGCACGGCCATAGTCTGCTTGCTGGACCGGCTAATCAGCAGATTGACTCTTTCTCCACTAGCCTAGAAGACGACAGTAGGTGGTCTGCATAAATACCTAATACTCTTACTCCAGGAGTGCCGTAATGGGGGGAGGGGCAATTCCAAAGGCCTTGACCGGAGTTGACCGGATGATTTCAACCACCACCCTCCGGACACGCGATAGAAACCATAGCGGCACCCCTGTATTGAAAAGACAGTATGCTGTCTGCCAGTGCTATTCTTAATAATGCTTTAGCTGCCCTTTCTCTGTGTGATCGGGGCAGCCAGATGGGAGAAAGCAGCTCACGTAGACATAAAGATACTATCAATCACATTACCCTCTGAGCAGGGCAGCAGCGTCAGTGTCCTAATGTCCCAAACAGGCACTGAGATTTGCACAGATGACAATTGCTGTTGTATTATGAGAACATTTATTAAAGGAAACTAGATTTATATTTTCTGAAAAAAAAGGTGAGCCTGTGCAAAAGTCACCGCCATGCTAGGGTGGT
Source organism: Gobiocypris rarus (assembly GCA_023029165.1). Classification (NCBI taxonomy): domain Eukaryota; kingdom Metazoa; phylum Chordata; class Actinopteri; order Cypriniformes; family Gobionidae; genus Gobiocypris; species Gobiocypris rarus. Next base: position 13,820,533 of record CM040924.1, on the reverse strand, counting down.
TGCAAGGATGATGCTATGCTGTTGCTAGGGTGTTGCTAGGTCTTTACTTACGGATCTTATCGGCCCAATATTGGATAATTAATTGTGCATGGTAATGTTTACATTTAGATTACAGTGTTGATAAAACTAAAACTGTTAAAATAAATTTAAAATAAAATAAAATATAACTATTATATGAAAAACTTAAAAAGCTTAAATGAAAAATTAGAAATGTTGCTTTGGCATCGAACTAAGTACTACAATGACTAAAATTAAAACTGAAATAAAAATAAATTATAGCTAATATATATTAGTTAAATATATAAAAATGCATTAGTTAAATAAATACAAATAACAAAATTAATCTAAATGTAAAAAATATTTAATAGTATACAAATAATACTAAAGAAATATGTTGCTCACTTAAAATGAATGTTTAAAAACACTAATAATGTAATAATACTGTTAAATGTAATATTTAGCAATACTGTACAATACTGTGATACCTAAATTCAGTTTTTAGTGTTTTATTTGTAATTTACTTAGACACAAATATAGAATATTGTAACACTTTACAATAGGGAATAATTTGTTAACAATAGTTAATGTATTAACTAACATAAACTAACCACAAGCGATTCATTTGTTACTTTCATTTGTATCTTTGTTCAAATTAGTTAATACAAATTCAGCTGTTCATTATTTGTTCATGTTCTTCACACTGCATTAACTAATGACAACATACAACTTTTGATTTTAATAATGCATAAGTAAATGTTGAAATTAACATTGACAAAGATTAATAAATGCCACAGAGGTGCAGTTCATTATTAGTTCATGTTAACTAATGTAGTTAACTAATGAAACCTTATTGTAAAGTGTTCATGTTTTTTAATATCATTATCAAAGCAAAGGTCTACTAGCATCCTTATCTTGACCTGAACTGCCCCACACACATGCTTTCTCTCTACCTGTATAATCTGAGCTGCCTGCTCAGGCGTGCCGTGTCTCAGGTCATGCTCGTTGACGGCCAGAACTCTGTCGTTGCTGCAAAGTCGTCCGTCTTTAGCGGCTAAACCTCCCTCCAGCAAGTCCAGGATAAATACACCCGCTTCATCTGTACGCCGCACCAGCTTGATCCCCAGCTGCTCTGATGATTCCCGCTTGTGCAAGGTGATGCGTACGCTGGCAGGGCTGCCCTTGGGCGTAGCAGTTGCCACAGGTGGCCTGGCAGAACAGCGGCGTTCTCTCAGGACCGTCAACTGCAGAGTGGCGCTGGGACGAGCCAGTGTGGAGCGAGCGAAGTTATGGGGCACGTTACTGATGTCTACGTTGTTCACCTGCACTCGAATAGGAAGTGTAGAGAAAGATTGAATGGGTTTGACAATGTATTGAGCTCTATCATTCTGAGTCGGTAGCTGCAATGAGAGTTTTATGTGGTTTTTGATTAAATACATTTTCATCTTTTAAATTGTGTTGATAATATAACAAAATACGGAATTCAAACAATAAATGTTGTGAAAAAAGAATAACATGCCACCTGACAATTTATTAACCTCAGGAAATCATTAATTAATTATTATTATTTATTTATTTTTGTTTCTTGCGGTATTACATTTTTACTTATTGATGTCTTAAAGTACACTTCTGTTCAAAGGTATGAGGTTAATACGATTTTTCTTATATTCTCACAAAGGCTGCATTTCTTTGATAAAAAAATACAGTAAAATAGTAATATTCTGATGCATTATAACAATTTAAAATAACAGTTTTCTATTTTAATACATTTAGAAATTTAATTTATTTCTGTGTCTGATGCACCCACCGCTAGCCTAGCTTAGCACAAAGGCTGGAAGTAAATGGCTCAATCTGGCCTACTGCTCAATAAGTGACAAAATAATGCCAACATTTTCTTATTAACATGTTGTGATGTGTATAGTTACATTGTGTACTAAGACCGACGGAAAATGAAAAGTTGCGATTTCCTAGACCGATATGGCTAGGAACTATACTCTCATCCCTGCATAATAATCAAGGAACTTTGCTGCTGTACCATTTGTGCAGCAGACGCAATGATATTACGCAGCGCCTGAAAATAGTCCCCAGCACATTCTCTGTGCAAGCAGGTTGTCACTTTACGTTTACGTTACGTTGGCGGAAGTTAGCCTATTTTCAGGCGTTGCGTAATATCATTGCGTCTGCTGCACACATGGTACAGCAGCAAAGTTCCTTGATTATTACGCAGGAATGAGAGTATAGTTCCTAGCCATATCGGGATACGGTGAAAAAGCTAAAGTGTTCCTTTAATGCATCCTTGCTAAATACAAGTATTCATTTCTTTAAAACAATAACAATAGTTTGTTTGAATACATTGAATTCACATTTATTTAGACTCTTTAGAGACCATTTTATCTAAAAACAAGTTTCGCAGCCACCATTTAAATCATATATCTTGACAGTCTACCTAAAAAATAACAATTATATAATCATTGAGCAGAAAGTTTCATTTTTCAGTCAATGCATAAAACTCCAAATGTATTTCTGGGTCAAAATGACTCAAAATGATAGAGCAAGTCACATATTTAGGCAAATGTCAGTTTAAAGAATGCTGCTCTGTATCTGTGGCAAAGACTGCACCTCTTTGTAGCCGTTCTGCTGCCACTATTCATTAGAGCTCTTTAGATATTGATTAAAGTATCAGGACTGATCTGTAAATAGCAGTGAAAATGCCTTTTTTTAATCAGACAGTTATTTCAGAACATAGCAGCAATACCTGAAGTATTTGGTCCCCAGCCAGCAGCCTTCCGTCTCGGGCTATAACACCGTCACGGTACACCTCCTGTATTACCACATTTATTAGGGGGGTCTCGTTTCCACCAACGATACTTATGCCCAGCTCTGTGTAGGGGTTTGCACGATGAACCTCAATAGTTGTGATTTCTCCCTCAGGTAGAGACGGAAGTTTCACACAACCTGAAGAACAAGACTTATGGGACCCAAGCAAAGATTTCAAAGGAATCTCATAGAAACAAAGTGATTTGGTTCTAGGGTTAGATGAAATAGTCATACCTTCTTCGGCAGAAAGAGGCAAAGTTTCAACAAAGTCCCATCCCGAAGAGGCTGAACTACCAGTACGGAGAAGATGGATGCACGGGTTGCTGAGAGGACGCTTCACACGTGGAGGAGCGCATTCCAGACCATGGACACCTTTGAGAGAACGAAAGACAGCTACATTTTACAAACACTTTTTGAAAACAAAAACAAATGTCAGTTAAGCAACATGTGCTAATGCAAATCTCTACTGGAATGAACTGAAATGAATTGCGCGCATAGCACACAAAACTGACGGAAGCAGGTCTGGTGCAGAACGATGACTGGATCTAAAACCCTCATATCTCCCTTACTGTAAGTTACCCAAACCACACAGAAATACCTGCAACACACGGTAGACAATGTATGCGCTTTTGCAGTGAAGATTTGCTCTCTTGCACTGTCTATGACATGACAGACAACTAGTTCACAAGGCACGTGTTTATGAGACTGTGGTTGTTGTGAATCCTGAAAATGTATGGGCGTGAGTTCGGTTATACAGTAGAATGCTGTTGGCACTCTTGTAAATAACTGAACTGTGTGTGAAAGTAACCGTATTAAAGTAACCGGTTTTTCATTCCAAGCCTATAAGACCTCTGTTCATCTTCGGAACACAAATTAAGATATTTTTGATGAAATCCGAGAGCTTTTTTGACCCCTCACAGACAGCAACGCCATTACCACATTCAAGGCCAAAAAAGGGGTTTTAAATAGTCCATGTGACTCCATTGTTTCAACCTTAATATTATGAAGTGATGAGAATACTTTTTGTGTGCAAAAACCCCCACAAAAATAACGACTTTATTCAACCATTTCTTCTCTTCCGTGTCAGTATCTAACGCTGTTCACGTGAGCACTGCAGCGCATGTGTACGGTGCATACGCAGGAACCAGCCAATACTGAGACAACATTCCGACGTAGAACCCGAAAGTGCTGCACTGTGTATATAAAGTGAACAGCGTCAGAGATGGACACGGAAGAGAAGAATTTGTTGAATAAAGTTATTGGACACTAAAAGTATATTCTCGTCACTTCATAAAATTAAGGTTGAACCACTGTAGTCACATGGACTATTTACTTTCTGGGCCTTGAAACTGGTAATGCCATTGCTGTCTATGTGGGGTCAGAAAGCTCTCGGATTTCATCAAAAATATCTTAATTTGTGTTCCGAAGATGAACGAAGGTCTTACGGGTTTGGAACGACATGAGGTTGAGTAATTAATGACAGAATTTAACCCTTTAAGAACTCAAATATAGGACTGACAACCGTATTCTGCTGCTGTTTGAACGTGGCCTTTGAGTTTTTGTAATCTCTATTAAAATCAACTGTGTTTAGCCAAGTGAGTGACCAAGTTGCTGATAGATTGTTTTAAATTCTGAAAGTTATACTTAGGGTACTAACTGTCTTCTTCCGTGCTTTCTTCAAAGGCGGGGTTGTCTACGCCAGGCTCTTCTGTCCATGTAGGAACGTTGTTGCATGCGTTGGATCCAGCGGGTGGTGATGGTGTACTCTCCTTTATGTCAGTCTGGGGGGATTTGGGGGGATTGGTCGCTGTGACCCTGTCTTCGCTTCCCTCCATCCGCGTCCGCTCCAGCTTTGTTCGCTGACTCTGTGTCCCAGGACACCTAGACCCACACACATAGACACAAACTTTTAAACACAATAACCTTTAACCTGAAATATTCAGGAGCCTAGGTACACAGAGGTCTGGTTGACATGAAGTGGAAGACAAGGACAAGAAAAAGGAAGCAAATTACACAAGAAATCCTCAGGGCGGATGCTATTCCTGGAACCTTCAGTAAAGGCCCTGATCTTGTATTCCCAAACACCAGCACAGTGTTTTATTAGTATTATTTATATACTATTATAGTATTTATTAATATTTTGAATAAGCTTTTATTTTGACATTTTTTCATTAATTTAAGTTTTAGTCATTTGTTATGTTTTAATAATTTCTATGTAGCTTTATTTTATTTCATGTTTAGTTTTAGTAGGCCTACTTAACTTAAAATTATAGTTGATACAATAACAACACTGATCCATTGAAACTATGGGATCTTTTTTTGCCTTTGCGCAGGGAGGATTTCACAAACATAACTGTCATACAATTAACAGCGCTAATTAATTACTCTACGCATCAATGAGGACAAAGACCTGTAGGATAGTATTACATGCTGAGGTCTCGTAGTATAACAAGAAAGCACCAGATTGTCAACAAAGCTCAGAGAAGACGGCTAATGCTTGCAATAACTCTCATCCTTCTCTTAGGAAGGTGTTAGTGCCTTGTTAAGGTTAATCTCCTTGGGTGCTTTTCCATTGAGCTATAAATAAAACATTCTTGCAATAATAAATTGAAGAATAGGTGATCTGACAAAATTTTGAGAATTTCCACCTTTCTACTTGTTTTTACAAAAACAGATGATTATAGCAAAGGCTATGCTTTTCCCCCACAACTTAACTTTGAACTATTCAACTGACGTTTGGCTTTAGTTCACCCAAGGACACCATTCAGTCCTATCTTTTGCTTCAGAACTAATTCCCAAATTTATACCACTCTCTCAAACCACACAGTCCTGCCAACTCTTAGTACAAAATACCATGCTGGACTCTCTAACTCACCATAGCTCTGGGTTGCCCTTGGCAGTCTCACAGAAGAAGTGGTTGAAAAGGTTTCTAGAGTTGAAGTTTCCCAGCATGGCTGAAGAGAATATGAAACTGCTGCTGTCCAGTGCACTACACAGGACTGACTAATCTCCCATCACATGACGAAGGGGCAAATAATCCCCAGCTAGGAAGTCAGATCAACCCCAGTAGGCTCCACTCACAAGAAAGTCACTGTAGCCTTTGTCTGTTAAGCATCGCCATCTACTCTAACAGATACCAGAGTACCAACAGACATGTGCTTGTGCTCAAGTTGAACTTTTTATAAAATGTGTACTTTCAGGTTTTCTTGGGGTTAGCTTTTAACACCACAATGGTGTATAGGTAATAGTCTGTTTGAAAAATGTTTATCACTCATATGTGAGTAGTACATCCCTATCATTGGGAATTTACATTCTAAAATAAAATCCCAAGAAAAGAAAAACTACTATACTATTAAAAGTGTCATTACATTTTTATTTATCTGAATTTGAGATGGTGAAGTCTTAAAGTGCGGTTACACAACCCTTTTCATTCCTCTGACTTCCGTGTATACACATGTGAATGCAGGAGACCGGAAATGCAAGCTTGTGAGAATTCAAGTTTGGTGAACTAGAACCTGCGAATTCATATTGCATGAAAATGTATTAACAAGATTGATTCATAATAGCATGACCTTTTAGCAGAATTAAAAGAACACAAACTTAAAATCTTTCCAGGTTTGCAGGAAAATGGATTTGATTATTTATTTTCACATTTTAATTAGTTATATGTTGAATTAAAAAAAGGGTGCCTTGTCCATTTCTGAAGAAACTTTGCAGGCTGGTATGACCACCCCTTATGTATCAAACAGACAGACTGTCAAAATCAGATCTTCAATCTTATCTTATTCTCTGCAATTTCCTGAAGTCAGGGTGCATGTTTTTTTTTACCAGTGTGCCTGAAAACAAATTTGTGTTTGCAGGCTAGTACAATGAATGCTTCTGAAGAAGACCTGAAGAACTTAACATGAGCCTTAATGTGACTTAAGGACATCAACAAGTTTTGTGTCTTATAGCTGCACTGTAAAAATTTAAGTACAAGCAACTTGGATGCTTAAGTCATAGCAACTTAAATTACAATAAACTGACTAAACATTGAAAATTGCTTAACTTATTTTGATGAGTTAAAGTCATGTAAAAACATGTTATCATAACTTATCAATCATATATTTTTTTTTGTAGTTCTAAATATTCCCAAATAAGTAAATATATCATCAAAAGAAAGAAAACTGCACATGTAAGTGTTGGTTTCTTTACATGCCAGTCAGATGACTCTCTGTTTACTGGATGGTCTTGAAGGATTTTATGCTTATTGCATTAAGTTTTGTGTTAAAAAACATTGAAAGTAACCATTTCACATACATTTATACATTTGGTATTCAGCCTGGGGCATCACTAGACCCTTTTAACTAGGGCACAAGCATCAGTAATATACCATACAATATTACTCATAAATCCTTGTGTCAATGAAGATGACATATACAAACCTCAGAATCATTTTCTCTGATAATATTTCAGCAATCAAGTTGTATGTTTCTAACAGCTTTTTAGAATAAGAACTAGCAATTCCATATGTGCAAATGAATCATTCTTTTGATCTAATCAGACAAATGGGTTTGCAAAAAGGTCTTAAACTGATTCAGTTTGATTCACAAGGACAGTTCACTCAAGCACTGAATCCTTTACACTGAAATAGCCATGGGATCTTTTATAATACAGAAAACAAACAGAACGCTGAAAATACACTATATTGCCAAAGTTTTTGGGTCATCTGCCTTTACATGCACATGAACTTTAATGACATCCCATTCTTAATCCGTAGGGTTTAATATGGTGTTGGCCCACCCTTTGCAGCTATAACAGCTTCAACTATTCTGGGAAGGCTTTCCACAAGGGTTAGGAGTGTGTTTATGGGAATTTTTGGCCATTCTTCTAGAAGCGCATTTGTGAGGTCAGGCACTGATGTTGGACGAGAAGTCCTGACTCACAGTCTCCGCTCTAATTCATCCCAAAGGTGTTCTATCGGGTTAAGGTCAGGACTCTGCAGGCCAGTCAAGTTCCTCCACACCAAACTGCTCATCCATGTCTTTATGGACCTTGCTTTGTGCACTGGTGCACAGTCAGCAGGAAGGAGCCATCCCCAAACTGTTCCCACAAAGTTAGGGGCATGAGATTGTCCAAAATGTCTTGGTATGCTGAAGCATTTAGAGTTAATTTCACTGAGACCAAGGGGCCACACCAAATCCCTGAAAAACAACCCCACACCATAATCCCCCCTCCACTTGGCACAATGCAGTCAGGCAAGTACCGTTCTCCAGGCAACCTCCAAACCCAAACTCATCCATCGGATTGCCAGACAGAGAAGTGTGATTTGTCACTCCAGAGAACACATCTCCACTGCTCTAGAGCCCAGGGACAGTGTGCTTTACACCACTGCATCTGACACTTTGCATTGCACTTGGTGATGTAAGGCTTGGATGCAGCTGCTCAGCCATGGAAACCCATTCCATGAAGCTCTCTACACATTGTTCTTGAGCTAATCTGAAGGCCACACAAAGTTTGGAGGTCTGTAGCTATTGACTCTGAAGAAGGTTGGTGACTTCTGCACACTGTACACCTCAGCATGCACTGACCCTGCTCTGTGATCTTTCGTGGCCTACCACTTTGTGGCTGAGTTGCTGTTGTTCCCAATTGCTTCTACTTTGTTATAATACCACTAACAGTTGACCGTGGAATATTTAGTAGTGAGGAAATTTCATGAATTGACTTATTGCACAGGTGGCAACCTATCACGGTACCACGCTTGCATTCACTGAGCCCCTGAGAGTGACCCATTCTTTCACAAATGTTTGTAGAATGATTTTATGCACTTGATTTTATACACCTGTGGTCATGGAAGTGATTGGAACACTTGAATTCAATGATTTGAAGGGCTGTCCCAATATTTTTCGCAATATAGTGTAAAACTTACAAATGTCTTCGAATGTTTGTCAATGACAAAGTTACTGCAGATAAAAATGATTTATATCCAAAACGTAAATATGGACACCAGTACTGATGAAATGAGCCTGATTTCAACAGGCTTTGCATTTGAGATGAAATATTTGAATATGAATGTTTGTGCATAAGCAAGTGTGAGTATCTTACCTGTGTTTGAGATGTGCCTCCAGGTCACAGCGTGGCATGCTGAGAGAACAGGAGGGCGTGAGTGGACAGGTGACCGACAACTTATCCAGCAGCTTGTGCACCAGAATGCTGGAGCGCCGGCAGACCTGGAGTTGCAGATGCGCACGGTCCAGCGGACAAAAGTCCCGTTCCTGCAGGAAGCTGCGCAGGCAGCGGGCACAGAAGGTGTGGCCACATGGTGTATCCAGGGGCTGAACTAACGGCTGAAGGCAGATGTGGCACACCAAATCATCATCCACTTCCAAACGATAGTTATAAAGGTGGTTCTCCCAGGCGGGGTGAATCTGTCCACATTCAGAGCAAAGGGCCTCCAGAAGAGCTTCGCTCACCATACCCGGGTCCACTCCCTCTCCCAGACTGCCCATTGCGCTCGGCTTCGGCTATACACACACACTCAGGTTATGGGGGCGTCCGTCCCATGGGCGTCAGAGGCTGTGTGACTCCGGCAGGGGACGGCCACCCCCTGATAGACGGTGTGACATCACTCTGAAGGGACGCAGAGAAGAAGTGAGGTAACTGTTGTGAATGAGAGAAAGTGCTTGTGTGTGTGCCATGTGTTGTGAGGATGAGATTATGTTGCAGAGCAGTGTGGGTTTACTCCCGCACATTAATCTGACAGTGTAATCTCTTGCTCTCTCGCCCGGAGCAATCTTTCAATCCCACAGAGAGAGAATTATCTAGGATTGCAGCAGGGAGTACAGAGTCAAGAGGTTTTGGTGTGAAAGTGAGAAGAGGATGGGCAAGAGAAGAAGACAAAAAAGACACTGTATAAGATAACATTATTGTTCACACCAGGGTGGAGGGGTGAATGCAAACTCCTTCAAGTTATTAAATACAAATATTAATCAAAATGTACTAGATTATAATTAAAATCATTCCTCTGAAGGCCCTGTTTCTAATTTGGATACATTTCAAATTTAAAGGAAAGGTCCACATTCTGTCTATATTTACTCACCATCATGTCGTTCCAAACCTCTTTAACTTTCTTTCTTCTGAAAAGTATTTTTTCAATACTTTTTCATATTATCAATATGAGTTTTGCAGTCATTATTCACAGAAAATCTAAGAAATAAAGCTTGAAGAAATAAAGTCATACAGGTGTGGAAAAACATGAGGGTGAGTAAATATGACAGAATTTTGTTTCTTTCTGTGAGCTAAACTTGGGCTCCATGGAAAAGTATGGAGAAAAACAGTATAAAAATTTTATATATTAAACTAAACAATAAATAAATGACAATTGAATTAAATAAATTATAGATCTAACAGTAGAGTATTATAGTGAGTAGAAAAAAATAATACAACTAAATCTTTTTCATATATTGTACATGTTTATAGATTTTTGCACTGTAAATTGTGTTTTTTTATACATTTTTTTTTTTTTTACAAACATCACAATTTTTAATGTTTTTGAAATAAGTCTCTTATGCTAACCAAGGCTGCATTTATTTAATCAAAAATACAGAAAAAACAGTAATATTGTGAAATATTATTACATTTTAAAATATATATTTTTATATTATTTATTCCTGTGATGGCGGAGCAGTCACACAGCAGCAAATACTGTTTTCAACATTGATAATAATAATAAGAAATGTTTATTGAGCAGCAAATCAGCATATCAGAATGATTTCTGAGGGATAATGAAGACTAGAGTAATGATGCTGAAAATTCAACTTTTACATCTCAGGAATAAATTACATTTTAAAATACATTCAAATAGAAAACAGTTCTTTTAATTTGTAATAATATTTTGTTCTGTTTTTACTGTATTTTTGATTAAATAAATGCAGCCTTAGTGATCATAAGAGATGTCTTTCATTGCGCTAATGGATGTATTTCTAAACTTTTGACAGGTACTGTACGTGAATGGGGGAATTTGGGGTCCGTGGCATCTAAAAGACTGAAAACCCCCGAACTACACCTTTTATAATTTCAGGCCCTCCAACAGCAGGGGGCAATCTATTGGGCCAACAATAACTACAACCTTCGCCTGTATTCACAGCATCCGACAGCTGTGCATCCATGACCAGCCTCACACTTGGTCTGTCAACGGCATCTCTGTGACTACCTGCCTCTGTTTTTATCTTGCAGCTGGACATGAATAAATCATGAGGACACAAGGCTCCTCTGTTCCCACTACAAAGCCCTGTCAACATCTCATCAGACACACATACCCATGCTCGCTCGTCCAGCACACTGTAATGTTTTAACATGGAGAGTCTGATCTAAATGAAGCAGCTTGTACTTAAACCTCATCCCTTGATAGCATGATGTGGGACTTTATTACATAAGGCTGAATGGCCTTTGTGCAGCTGCCATTAGTGTTTGTATTCTATGTTGATTCTCTGATTACTTTTAATCACAAGGGAGCGTTTAGATATTGACCGCAAGGGCTGTTCAAGGCCACTCACTTGTTGTATTCTTGTATCTTTAGCTGCTTGTCACAGTTGTCTGTGTTCTCACTTGCAAAATGGCACATTCATGCTTGTCTGGCGGATGAAGAATTAAATGTTTGTTCAACTGAACTGACATGAAACAATATAATTAATGCCTGATCTTTAAACATCTACCAAGGAAGCAAGCAATATCTGACATTTTTTATATGCATGTATGATGTGCACATCTCTAAAGTCTTTATTTATTGAGCAAACGGCTTTCAATAGCAATAACATGTTTCCATTCTGCAGTCCAGATCTATCCACAAACCACCATTTTTGACAACCACCACACGTTGGTTTTCCAAATCAATACATTGACCTTAATTTTCAAAAAGGTTGTACATTTACAAACAGGTAGGCAACAAACATAAATTAATGGAGGGAGGGGGAGGAGAAATAACAGCGCTTTTTCTAATGAATTAAAACGTCTGTGGATGCCACCTGCATGAATTGTCTCGTTAATAAGGCGTATCCAATCCGGATCTATGACACATACAAATATCGATATCTCATTATTTCTGGTACAGAGCGACTCGCTGTAAATTTTTCGTTTACTGTCTCTCTCTCTCTCTGTCTGTGCCATCGCCTGTACAATGGACGACAATGGCATCTAACAAAATACGTGTAGTAATAAAGGATAAGCGAGTGATAATATAAGTATTTGACTAAAATTACCTATTCGCGTTCCTCTTGGATGGTGTGAACTCTGGCCCCGAGAGGGGAGAATCATGGAGCTCAATCACATCCACCGCAGCTTGCCCGAGCCGCATCCGCACGTCAAAACACCCCCGTATCTGTCTTGTAGCGATGTCCGATTCATGAACAAATGATTCATTTGAATCGGATCTTTTGAACAAATCAGTTGAACCGGTTCAGTTGAATCAATCTATCCGATTCCAAGCGGCTCTCGAGTCAACAACTGCCCGACTCATTGAACCGAGAACCGCTTCTCTGATTTTAAAAGCATTTGGAGTGAACTTAGAATTTAAATTATATAAGTTACTTTACAGCCGAATAGCAAAAATGTTACAAACAAAATTCTCTGTAAATGTTTATAACTTGATTGTACAACAGTTTTATTAACAAAACTATACCAAATGCAAACGCAAACCAACTCAGTAGAATATCCAAGAAAGAGATGTGAATTAATTGTTTATTGTTACAAATGAAATATAATTAAATATAATAATAATTATATATATATATATATATATATATATATATATATATATATATATATATATATATATATATATATATATATATATATATATATATATATATATATATATATATATATATATAATTATTAAATACTTAGCAATATGTGCCTAGATATGACAACTAGAACGTTTTAAGCATGCAATATGCCAGGGGACCACGTAATGACGTATAGAACCACTGAATGTACAGTTTATTCAAACAAACTGTTCAAAAGAACCGATTCACAGAATCGTACTTCCCATCACAACTGTCGGACCCGTTCCGTTGGTCAGATAGAGGCATGCACTCATGCTGCTGAATGCAGAACCGCAACATATTTCTCTTACTATTTGTGCCATAGAAAGATATGGTAAAAATTAAGAGTAGTATGTTATTATGTGATTCCGAACTCAGTAAGCAGGCTTTCAATCGAATGAAAGGTGTGACTATTTAGGTGCCTGATTGAAATGTGATCGCAGTGCATAAATAAATATATATTTAATGTTGTATTTATCGATTCAAAGTACAGAATGGTTTAAAAAATATTTATATATATTTATTAAATTTGAATGCTTATGTACGTACGTTAGGTTATATTTTTACCCCTGTAACTTAGGTAAGGACTACGTTAAGCTAGTCAAAAGGGGTCCTGAATTGGGTCCTCAAGTATAGTAAACAACAACAGATGCTAGCAGCAGAGCCGACACGAATTATAATTTAACATCGAATGCGGTTTAAGTTTAAATAAATCATGGATGATAGTGAACTAGAGAGGTATGACATGAAGATATTTTTTTGTGTGTGCTTGCAACCAATTCAGAGGATTAGTTAAGTTCACGATGGATGCTAAAGGTGTAACCCGATTTTGTGAAACATTACGGTCAGTGAAGAGGTATAGGTAATAATGTATGGCCAGGTATCATACTGCATGTAACGTTAGAAATCATCTGTAATATCTTATAGTGGAGGAAGAAGTACTGTTTATACAACTAAACAATATAAAAATATTGAATCTTCTTTCTGCTGCAGTCAATGCTTCGGGTCCTTGGGTCACACTCATAGCTGTATACAAGATTACACAATAAATCCTGGTAATATTCATTTCTTCTACAGGAAAGCAGTGGATGAGCTCCTTAAAGAAGCCAATAGAGCAAAAGTCCGTGCCCAGACAATGGGTCCTGCTGGGTGGTAAGTGTGCAGAACCATTGTTAGAAAGCTTTCTTTATCATAAATATATTAATGTGTAATTCCGTCATGTATCTTGCATCTAAAAGCTGGTTAAATCGCTTTATTCTAGGATGAAATGTCCGCTGGGAAGTACAAACAAGCGATTTCTGCTGAACACTCTTCGTTCCTCTGCTCTGACGCGGACTTCTGAGAGAGGAAGGGATGAACATAGAGTTTGTGAAAAACATCGTAACACAGACTGTGAAAAGTGCAATCACAAAAAAGCCAATTCGCACAGAAGACACCACTCTGATTTTCACTCTCACACTTCAAAACACCGCTCTTCGACACGCAATCATTCATCATCCCGAGGTCACTCCCCCAGCCTCTCCCGGAAGTCAGATAGGAGTCGATCTCGCTCCCCCGTGCGGGACAGTTCTCCAGATGTCAAAAAATACTCTGACAGAAAGAAAGAATGATGTAACACTCTTTGGAGATACTGGGGACACTCTTTGTTTTTGAAAATACTTGAGATATTTACGTCTCTTCATGTTCAATAATATAAAATTTTAATTTTAAGAAAAAATACAATAATTTTGATTATTGAAAAAGTCTGTGAATAATATATGAATAGCATACAACCATGTAGGAAGACGCATGATTTTTACCAAAAATTGATGCAAAAGAAAAAATGTACAAAAGTTTATAAGTCCGATTTTCAGAACAATGTAATACCTTATTGTGCTTAATGTCTCTTCGTGTGTTTCTTTGTTTTTTTTTTAATAAACTTAACCAGCAATAAACGGGTAGCTTTAGTCGCCGGAATATATCAGCAATATATTCTAGTTGGTCATTAATGGTCTTTAGTAGAGAATATCTGTTTAAAATTAACGTTTGTGCAATAAACACGAGTGCTCGTAGGTGATGTCATTTATCCTGTCAGGTCGTGTTGCCAGAATGCATAATTTATTGCACCTGCCTGACTTGCTCACTCAATAGGCGACTTTAATTTTTGTTTAAATGTCATTATCATTCCTTTGCCGCGATTTGACATGTTTGCAAGCTTTACTGTCGCCACTAAGCAAGCATATTTTATCGCCGTTTGTTCTCTGCCATGGATAAGGCCTATTTCTTATCTAAGAAGTTAAAAAAAAAAAAAAAACTTACTCGCATCTCATGAAAAAATCATGCATCATGCTATCAAAAACTTTCTCGTGAAGCCAAAACTGCGTTATCCTTTACTGTTTTATAAGACGAGGCATCTTGTGGGGGTAGGCCGGGTTTATCAACATCTGATTACGTGTCGTTTTACATAACGAAATTGTACCATTATGATTTATCTACGCTGAACTCCCATCGTTTATAGCTACACATTACTCCTACTCAAACATACAAGTGGTTCCAGAACGCTTTTGCGTGTCCCCTAACTGGTTTATTGCATTTTATCTAAAGTTTCAAAACGCATTTTAATTGCTAGCCGATTTTATGTACCAGTGCCTTAAGTTGTGTATTTCCATTTAATATCACTTTGCACCATTATTCCACTCATAACCTTCCATGGATATACTTCCAAACTGCCTCGTCTCACTCACGCTTCATAAAACCCTTTGTGCCCTTTCAACATTGTGAAAATAGTCGCGGATAACGGTTTCCTTCCCTTTTCAAACGAGCTCATATATAAACACCATTAAGCGTTGTTACAAGGCTTGATTTGAGAGGAATGGATTTACCTGAACTTTATGATATCGCATGAGAGCCCCATTAAGATAGCAGAGAAAGTGCCATTATTGTCATTTGAAGAGGTCCATGCAAACACTGCACTATGGCATACAGTCTCCAATTTTGCTTGAACATAATACAAATGTTGTTTTCAATATATATATATATATATATATATATATATATATATATATATATATATATATATATATATATATATATATATATATATATATTGAAAACAACATTTGTATTATATTTATATATATTTATATATATATTTATATTATAAAAGAACGTAGGCTATAGGCTATATGTGATTCTTCCATTACTTTTTTACTAATCTTGATTCGAAATGCAACACATTTCATCATGTCATCATTTTGGTAAAACGTGCTCCCCTTCTGTGAAGGAAAAAAAAATGTTTTAAATGTCCTTTGTTTTTGTTTTTAGTTAGCTATTTGTGGGGGCAAATCCAAAATGGAGAAATTGTGGTAAATTTAATATCAGCCCTCTTAAAAATGAAGAAAAAACGCTTACGTTACGAAAGGTAACGATTAAATCTATTTTAATGTATTCTTTAAAGGATTGGTTGATTTGGATGGTTTTAGACG
Organism: Gobiocypris rarus; assembly: GCA_023029165.1. Taxonomy (NCBI): domain Eukaryota; kingdom Metazoa; phylum Chordata; class Actinopteri; order Cypriniformes; family Gobionidae; genus Gobiocypris; species Gobiocypris rarus. The sequence goes on along the minus strand of CM040924.1, from coordinate 13,804,455 downwards.
ACTTTTTACCTCTCCAAACAACCGACTGCCGGGTGCGCGCACGTTACGCACACATCTCTAACTAATTGAGTTCCGTTTCACTCTCCATGTTAATTCGTTTACACCGAACAGCTCGTTTTTATTTAACCACGAGGACTTTAGCTTAATGGACCGTGGACGGGTGTGCTTAATGGCAGGTAAGCTTGGTTGAAGACAACAGTTGGGATGTCAAGCAGGCTATGTGTGTAATGATTGTCCTTGTCACCAATGTTCATATTTTACGAGACTTAATGGGGCCTTTTAATGTGTTAGAAGCCTCAAACATATATATATACATATATATCAAGCCTCAAATATATATATATATAATTTTTTTTTAATAATTTTGGGCCCGGGAGCAGTCTGGAAAAAGTCTATTACAAAGCTAAACGTAAGTTATTATTTAAAATAGTCTACTTTTTAAAACTATATGTTTTTGTGCTATATGTAGCCTAAATCTATAATAAAATGCTATCAGCAAAGAGATACCCGCAACCATGTTGTTTTATCAATTGCTTTCACAACATTTTCTTTGTTTTTTTGTAACCTTTTAAAATATATTTTAGCCTTTTTACCGAATAGGTAGGCTATATTCAATGAAAAACAACCTTTTCCGCGGAAAAGCCTACGGATTCCCCGATTCACCTGTCTTTGCAGTAGGCTATTTAACAACTGCAGGTGTAGCACATATAGTCGCAGGCAAACAAGAGAATGTTTGCCAAGGGCATTGATTTGAGCATGGTCAGTTCTGTTCAATTATTGTCAAACCGCGGGGCAGTCGAAAGGAAACACGAACAGATTCTACTGCCAGTTGACAGCTTTGTGTAAACAGTGAAACCAATGGTGCAGCAGGGTCACATGGTCACGGTGGCACACCTATGAGGCCCTAGAACGGCGCCAGACGCTCAGACTGCAGGTAGAGCAGAGGTCCTGATCAGGGGCAGGGCGCTGGCTCATGTGCTCGTGTACAGCACGGTTTCCCCGGTCTATGGCAATCATGAATCGGGAAGAGCACTATTACCCACCCAACCATCTGTACAAGGACTCTTGCGCCTTCCAGAGACACCCCAACGAAGACTTCTGCCAAAACCCTCCACCGTGTCTGTATATGAGTAGACAGACTCAGTCAGTTTACGCCTCACCGTCATTGGGCTCACAGGACCAGTCAAATCTTACCGACATTACCTCTTATAACATGTCGACCCGGGATGATCTAGCAGGGCCTCATCTTCACCTTCCTCAAACTCCACAGACATCTTCTCTACAGACGCTCGGGGGTTACGGAGACTCTCTTGACCTGTGCGGGGATCGCAACAGATATCTCCCATTCCCGTGGATGAAGTCAACTAAATCTCACACGCACGCATGGAAAGGACAGTGGACAGGTAACTCGTAGGTCTACTTTGGCCATTTCTTTTTACAGGTTCATCAAATAACTTTTATTAAAATGAAAGCAGGCCCTAATGCCAAATTCATAATCACAATCACTACCAAGCGCTTAAAAGAATAGGCTATTCGGAAGTTAATTAATATAGGCTAATATTTATAATTATATATATATATTCACACACACATATAACATTGGCATTATACTGGCATTATAACACATACTGCATGCATAATGAATTTCAGCTGTCTGATTATTTTTATATGTAGCCTATTTTTTCACACATAAGATATAATTTTTATAACAGTTAAACATATTGTTATAGCCCATTTAACCTGTGATTAAAATAAATATAATATAAAATGATAAAAAATAAGTGAAAAGTATAATGACATAAAAAAAACCCGAGGAACACTGTTGTTTACTTGACTTGCAAGGTCCTCAAAAGCGTGACATTTATGGACTAATGCAGAATTTGATTATGATTATGACCTATTTTATTCCTTTAGCTATTTGATTAGAAAACGAAAAAGAGGACATTATTATGACATTATTATATTTTATAAAAGAGTAGGCTACTTAAAGTAGCCTATAATTCGAGTTAAATAGCCTACATAATATTGTCAGTTTAGGAATGTAAATTAGGAATGGTTAATGGTTAAATCATGAATTTGTCCTATAAAATAGACAGGACTAGTAGGCCTAATACAAACTGAACTGGTTCTGACCCTTTAGCTTTGATCAAACGTCGGATAACCTTGTCTGTAATATCATCAGAGGCAGATGTGTCGAAAACATGACTTTACTAAAAATGTCACTCATGTAGGCTAATTCTGTTTTAGGCCCTTACATGGTAGAGGCCGAGGAGAACAAGCGCACGCGGACTGCTTACACCAGAGCGCAGCTGCTCGAGCTCGAGAAAGAGTTCCTTTTCAACAAGTACATCTCTCGCCCACGCCGCGTGGAGCTCGCGCTCACGCTCAGCCTCACCGAGCGACACATCAAGATCTGGTTCCAGAACCGACGCATGAAGTGGAAAAAGGAGGAGGACAAGAGGAGAGCCAGAGGAGTGGATCCCGAACAGGATTCCTCCATTACGTCCGGGGATTTGAAGGATGATTCGTGTGTCACCCCGGGAACTCTAGCGGGACCCCCTTCGCCCCTGCACTCGCATGCACCTCCAGTTCCACAAGACTCGTAAACACACAAATGTGACAGTCCACCAAAGACATCTGAGAATGTATCATCAACGCAATCTATCAGCCTGAGTGCCATCGATGAGTGGAACTAACGAGTGTGCAAATTGTGACATTCCATTCTCAGTGACAATGACAACATTGGTCAAATCCTGTATATTGGCAATAGGGGGCGATTGCGTGTGAGGAGCCGGATGGATAGGCTAATCGAGATCAGCACGTCACTGAAACACCTAGGCCTATACAATTTTGAATGCATATTTTTAGGTAGACAATGAATTATTTATTAATTTATATACAAATGGGCAAATATAGCCTGATTTTATCATTACATCATTCTTCCAGTAAAATTCAAAATATTTATGCAGCTAGTCCTATATAAACCAATTAGACTATGTGGGCAGTGTGGCGTCATGTCATAATTATAGCAACCTGTAGCCTACGCCTAAAAGACCGCCCATTGATAATTTATTATAGATTTACATAGCACAATTAGATCACAAAACAGTAAATAATAGGCTATCTGATTGAGTTAGGGGCCCTAAATTGATGTTTTATAAACAAATTTCGGGAGAAGCACATTCAGGAAATTAAAACTGTTAAGTGGAAGCAGACCCAGATAATTAAACCTAATCGAACACAAGAGGAGCTCATTAAAAATCAATGATAGGAGGTGTATATAGACAGCCGGGGGTACTCTGGGTTCAGGCAAAATTCCGAGCCCGGAGCCCTCCCCCGGACAGCACGCCAAATACGCATAATATTTACTCTATTTAATTTGATGTAGCCTAAGTGTGAACTCGTGAAACGTGGCTTATTAGCGGCATGAGCCAGATAGCACAGGTAGCCATACGTCTCTAAAAATGTTTGCTAAAGATATGTTAATCTGGAAAACATGCTGTGTAAAAACATCTGACAAACGTCTTCGAAAGCAGTTGTTGCTAAGACGTCTAATAAAAGTCTACATCTAATAGCATAAGCTATATGTCCTCGTATTGCAGATGAGCAAACGCTCTAAAAAATACATCTTGCAGATGTAAATGCAGACGTCAGATAGACGTCTCCGAGATGTGCTCGTACTATCCTTGCTTTTTGTGTTTTCTATTTGAAACAAATTAACATAAATCATTAAAATAATATACAATCAAGTAGGCTAAAGAGAGGCAGTAAACACTTTTGTAAAGTTAACTTGAGTTACAGTTTGGTTTGCATGTCAGATAGGACAATATTGTGTAACCTGAGGCTACAGATTTTTTTAACCTCTTCGATCGAGAGCTCCCGCTCCGCTGCACAGTCATTCTTCAGGCGTTCAGACAGTCGGCGCACAATATCCGCCTTGTTGTTGAGACGGGCGCAGATGACAAAAGGGTAGCCAAAGCGTTCCTTGTACTCCGAGTTTAGACGGTACATGAGCAGAATCTCCGAGGAATCCAGTGTGGTCATACCGGCTTGACTCTGCTCCTCTTGAGACTCGCGTGTTAGTGTCCCGCTCTGGAGATCTCGGCCCGCCAAATCAGGATGACACCGCAAAATGCCCTCTTTACCTGAACACAGTTAACGTACTTTTATTTGTATATAAACCAGTAAATAAATTATTGTTTAAAACTTCAGGAAACGTGATAAGTTGTACCTGAATCAGGTAGACTGTGAATGAAATCCGCTATGTGAGCCTCGATGTCTGCTAGATCTTTGAAAGGCCGGTGGGACCATATTGCAGCAGAAATAATGGGGCATTTCTCAACCACATTACCGAATAGTTTCACAAATTCCTCGTATGTGAGAGCATTTACAACGCTTATGTCCATGGCTCCGGCGTGTGTCCTCTACAAACTCTACTGGAAATAGCAAAAGCCAATATTGAACGAGGTCATTGTCCGGTGGGGCAAGCACTCTTCCCTTTTAGATATCAGTAATTGTATCATAATGTGGCTCACTGAGGAGGATTTGTCGAAAATACATATAGCCTACATACCCTCTTTACACGCTACAGGTATAATTATTGGGTAAAATATTTTCAATTGAGTCCTCCAGAGTAGCCTAATGCACAGATAGGCTGCTCTCACTGGCATATGTATGCAAATATGCAATAAATGTATGCAAATATTAGATTTAGGCCTATATGTGCTAACATGAGATAAATAAAAATGTTTTCTGGGACCTGATTTGGTTTTGATGAAATCCACTGATCAAAGTTTTTTATTTATTTATTTATTTTTGGTATCTCTGGTGATGTGTTTTTTGTATTTACCACCCTTATGATGACCCGGAAAGTCACGTGACAGAAACAGATAGGCTAGAAATAAAAATACAAAATAAACATCAAACGTATTAAATTAGGCTATTAAACAAAAGAAAACTAAATTAAAGACTTAACGATAGTTATTGTTCTTATTTTTGCTTTTCTTGTTTGTTAACACAGTTTCTCTACTGCAAATATGGATAAATCATGGCAATGGCAATATTTTAAACCATGATATATTAGGTCTGATTACAGTTAAAACATGTGCAAACAAATGAAGACAACCCATACAAAAAATGTGTTCAGAGGTTTCTCTGGTCTCTGCTCTAAGTGGTAGTGCAGAGACAAATGTCATCCAGCCCCACCTCCCCGGACGTCATGGTTTGAGCTTGACCTAGTCCAGCTCCCCCTCTGAGGATCTAATGGGGAAAAACGGGCTCAAAATCAGGCTTAAAATGTTCAAGTGTGTCACCAGCCATAGTTCTTCAGGCATGGATATTCTGAAGTGGCCTCAACGAGTTTTTTGTACACTTTTTTATTTTTTATTTTATATTTAGTTCATTTTAAACTATTAAAATCAAAACAAATTCATGCAGTTTTGCTGGTAATGTGAACAATGATGTTTAGGCTATTTTATTGGAAACAGATAGGCACTTACTTATTGCAGTTTAAATAGCTACAATTGTCTGACTCAGCGCATCACTGACAAAGTCTATTTTAAAAAGGCAACGTGCAAATCGTAACTTTTTCTTCAAGTCGTATCCTTCAAATACAGTGGTATTTTTCATAATTTAGTGAAGATGTCTTTATACTCCCTGTCCGTGCAGCTATTATAGCTGCAGTAAGCTCTTATCATTGGATTCAAACCGGATAATCACTCCAAAAAAAGAAAAAAAAAAAAAGATGATGCTGTTCACTTTATTTAAGCAAATCATCCTGATTTAACACAATTTGCAGGTTTCTGGTTTAAATGTAATTGATTCATGTTAAACCGACTTAAAACCGTTACTCTTTGACATAACTTGATGTTTTCATTTTGAAATAACATGTTTCAATCAATTAACCCAATCAAACAGGACTTTCACGTCCCATCATGCTTTGCAAAGGGGCTGAATTCGGAGAGCAAATGTTTAAATAAAGTGCTTTTTGATGCATTTTTAACCAGATGAGAAAATGGAGATACATTTTAATGCTTAATGTTTTATGTTGGTATTTTAAAGTTTGTGTTAGTGTTTTTGGAGGTTACCATTGTGGTGAAGTGAGCATGTGCTTGGGGCGAGGACCTGCTACAATTAAAATTGTTTTAATAAAAAAAAAAAAAAAATTGGGCATGCGTACAAAACCATCTTCTGGCTAGCCAATAAGATCTTGGAAAAGGTTTTGTAAAGACTGAAAAAATATTATTTCACTAAATAAAAATAATCAGTTGGAACTGGATTACGTTTTTTTTTTTTTACATTCATTTTAGGATAATGAAATAGTTTTGGACAAAATTAAGAATGTTAACCTGATTTAACTAAATAGCATTGAATTAACCTTATGTAAAAAACTTAAGTTTACTGAAATAAACATAATTAAATTCAACATAACCCAATTATGTGGAACCTGTTGACATAAAAAAAATTAAGTAAAACCAACGTATCATTTTTTTTAGTCATGGACTGTTCGCCCACCGAAGTAAGTGTGCATCACTGATCATCGTTCTTGCTAAAATATATTTTGTCATAACAAAATATGTTAGTTTAAAGAGGAATTATTGGAATGAAACTATATTAAATCCTTGCTTCCATTAAAACAGCATGTCAGGGGAAAAATGGTCAAAAGTAGCACATACACATCTAAATTCATAAAATTTTTGTGTAAATTCTGAGTAATGACTTTATGTAATTTGATTGCATATTGCCATTAATGAAACTGGAACATTAATGTAAATGTGTATCAAAATGAAAACAGAGTTTAAAATTGTTTTTACTTCATTACTTTTCTCACTCTAGTAAAAGAGTTTGTTTGCATGGGTCAGAGTTTGCTGCAGGTGCTAATTTTCCCTTCAAGTTGTTTTTATAAATCACAAATTGTGCGTCGGAAGTAGTCTATACACTGTAACAAATTGCTGTAGTTTTTACAGCAAAATATTACAGAATATTACTGTTTAAGCATTTTACAAGATGTAGCTGTAGTTTGCAATGCATTATGGGCCAAACGTTGTTTTACAGTTGTTAACAGTATATTTCCATGTCAACTGTAATTCATTTACAATAAGGAGGTGTTGTTCCTGTAGCTTATGCATTTTCACAACAACTTACTGTGGTGTGGCATTATGGGAATGCGCGGGCTACGTATAAATTTGAAATCCAGTTGACTGGAGCAGCGCGAGCACGATTGAAGATGGCATTATTCATAATTCCTGGTAAGCTCTTTATACTCTTTTATTTATATTTATTATGTATAAGCAATCTAATGTCACTAAATCTAACATTTAGAAGTTAACGTTACATATAAAAGTTGTCAAATTTAATATGTTTCCCCATAACGTTAGGTTAGTAACGTAAATGTGTCGTTTAACTTTAAGATTTTTGTTTCAGGCGCGAGGCTTTTTGACGCGGTTCCCCGTGGTGAGACGAACACGAACAAGGTAAAAACATCGACGAAAAATTACATTATATAACATTATTTAACATGGATGAATAAAGTTTATGGTTTCATTTCGCTATGTAGGCCTATTCAGTTCGCTATTCAGTTAATTGAACTTGTTGTAGAGAGAGCACTTGTTCAGTGGTTCTCAAATGAGAGGAGACAAAATGCCGTGCGGTAAGCTTCAGCTGACGAAAAACATCAGAATGAGAAAAATGAGAAATATTGTCTGCACGAGAGCAATAACATTCTATGTGTCTATTCTATGCTATGTATCATTGTTGCTAGAAACTGTAGAAGAATGTACATATGAATTTTTCGGGAGTGTATTTTTATTTAATAATATGTAGGAAATGCATTTAAAAAATCACAGTAGGCCCATCTTTTGTCTTCATTTCTTGTAGGTGCAAAGAACAGCAGATGATGTGGAGAAAAGTTGGACATTTCAAGTTTCTGAAACTGATGAAAGGTAGGCTAGTGTAAAATATAAATTCTGTTGTAAATCATCTATTAAGATGTTGTATTTTAGATTACATTTTATTTTGAAATACCACTGTTAGATTGTTACATTGTTATTCATTTCAGGTAAACCCCCCAGATCTGACTATTCGAGGGTCAGGTGGTTGTGACTTCATCTCAACTCTGTGGCTGGATGTGCAGTCTTATTTCAACTTAAGTCTGGTGTCCTGGGAGCAGGCATCTTTTGCACACTTAACAGGTAACATGCTTTACTTGACTAAATTTGTTTCTGAAAAAGGTTATTTGGTTTTATTACTGGTACATTTAAATGTGTGTTCTGTATGTTAAATGGTTAGATCCCCCAAAAATGACAATTCTGTCAGTAATTCCTCTCCCACATGTCATTCCAAACACGCAAGATTTTCGTTCGTCTTCAGAACAAAAAATAAGATATTTTTGATTAAATGTGAGATCTTTCTTTCCCTCCATTGACAGCTACACAAATATCCATTTCAAACCTCAGAAAGGTAATAAAGACCTCATTAAAGTATCCCTGTGACTTCAGTGGTTAAACCTCAATGTTATGAAACGATGCAAGTGCTTTGTTCATATCCTTTGGCGCCCCCCTCTGTAGGTCTATGAAACACTTTCAAAGTCAAAGCTTTTTCATAATAAAAACAGCAATTCCAAGAGGGTCCTCCTCGCACCATAGGTTGCACAGAATTATGAGACAAAAATGCACAATTTGTATTGTGTTTTATTTTCTATGTTGCATCTTAATACATACAAAAACAATTTCAGCTAGGCTACTCCAACACATTTTTGTATATAACAAAAATATAAAATGCTCCCTTTTCAATATTATGCACACTCCTTCACTGTCCAAGTGCTCTCAAAGCAAGGGCAATAAACAATGATTACATTACAATTAATACTTTATCACTTTAGGCAATGGTTAAAAAGTTAGTTTTGTTTTTAGAAAATCTGCACAAATATGCCAATTAAATTCCTGAAATGATAAGCATAACTAAGCATACTGTAGATTATTTGTATTACACAATAAATAATGTTTGAAGAATAATGATTAAGCTAACATGTTTTGAATGTAATTGAATAAATATGATGAAAATGATAAAGAGTTTTTCTTATAAAAATAGAGCAATTTTATCAAAGTCTGCAATTGCAGCACTATAACATAATTAATACAGATCCATGATCTATTCTCTTGTCATCCATCATTATGGTACAGGTTATTCAATAGGCTACAATTTATAGAATTCTAAATTTCTATTTAAAATTTTAGAAGATTTGTTATTTTTCATAGTTCCTATAGAAGCTTGGTGCACAAAACAACATTTAAATGCTGTATATTATTAACAAGCCTACATTGTTTACACCCATAAAAAAAGTTAATAGGCCTCAGTATAAAAATATTAAACATGTTATTTGTGGTACAATATGTGCATAAATGATTCATACCAATTCCTTCCACAATTTCTCTTGAAACTAAAATGTCTAAGTGGTTATTTATGGAAGCACAAATAATGCATTATGTTTTCCCATTGCCAGACATGATTGCATAATCAAGGCTTAAACTCAAATTCAAACCAGAGGTTCTGTGCTTACTGATCCAGGACTGTCAATGGCTTTGCATTCATCTGAATGATCAGTGTTGTTCTGATAGATATCCTGTTTGTTCTCCATCAATGTTGCGTCAGGGGTCACTGGTGCATTCTGGTATGTTACTTCATTGTGACTGTATCCTCCAATATTGTAATATAGCTGTAGAGAGATATCACAGTAAATATGCATCCGCCAGCAATGTTACCACATTTTAAAAATAACTTTCACATAAAAGTCACCCTCTCTTCCAAAGCAGCCAGTTCTTTTTCCATGAAAGCCACAAGCTTGGAGAAACACGGTCGATCTACAAGATCCAGTGTCCAGCAGCGACACATTACTCTGTATCTAAAAAAACACAAACACCAGTGTTCTATAAAATATCATATATTTTATATACATGCTCCACAAGTATTTCTCTTATGTACTGCATAATAAATGTTCTATCTTAATTTTGTTGTTGTCAATTTGTTATACAGGTGCTGGTCATATAATTAGAATATCATTAAAAAAGTGAAACTTGTTTATTATATGCATTCATTACACACAGACTGATATATTTCAAATGTTTATTTCTTTTAATTTTGATGATTATAACTGACAACTAAGGAAAATCCCAAATTCAGTATCAGTATCAAATTAGAATATTACTTAAGACCAATACAAAGAAAGGATTTTTAGAAATCTTGGCCGACTGAAAAGTATGAACATGAAAAGTATGAGCATGTACAGCACTCAATACTTAGTTGGGGCTCCTTTTGCCTGAATTACTGCAGCAATGCGGCGTGGCATGGAGTCGATCAGTCTGTGTGTAATGAATGAATATAATATACAAGTTTCACTTTTTGAATGGA